>VBVR01002998.1:0-19546 GCA_011638315.1 Tetramorium parvispinum | reverse complement strand
ATATTACAAAATTGATCATAATTAATATTATAATTAATAATTAATGTTGTATTTTATGTTACAATATCTAATTCTGAGTTCTATCTTACTTCATAACATGTTCTCATTTTACATACAAAAGTATTTTTTTATGTTATTTATGAAAAAATTAATCTATATATACATATTGCACATAAGATATGCACTATACATATATACATATTTGTAATCTAATAATATTTCTTACGACGTCGTACAAAAAAACCTTTATATATTTCAATAATATAATTAAATAAATTTTTTTGTACAATGTATTTAATGCTAATTTACTTATAAAAATGTAATCTTTATATAATATTTATATAGTTAGGTAGGAGCAGTAATAATTATAAAGAATTTTGCAAGGTTTGCGAATTTGAAAGAGTACCTCGAATTTGTCGTCTCTGAAATTTCGTTATTACATCTTTCAATTTTGTCCAGTTTGTCACTTCTCATTCTTTCTCAAAATTGTTCGCGTTTGCATTGATTCATCGCAATGTTTACTCAATCCTTCTCGTTTCTGTTTTCTTCTTTTTCCTTTTTTGTGTCTTTCTTCTTCATCTGGCCGAATATCTATCCTGTTGGACCGTTCGACACCCTCCAACATTTAATTAAACGTCGACGTCTACGGTCGAAAACGATATAGCTTGTTCAACGCACGAAAACGACATTGTTCCCCCATCCATCGATCACGCGCCACCGCAACATCGTTAACGCGCCCGACGTTGACGCGAAACCTTGTTGCCCACATAATTATATTCCCGCCTCTCGTAAAATATCGGTAAATTGAAAGGAATTAAATATTGTTTCACAAATTCGTAATTTATAAATTTTTAATCTTCGAAAGTCAGAAGGATTAATTTAACTGTCAGCAGATAAACGGATAGATTCGAGACGTCCTGCACGTTCATACAACTTCGGAATGATTTCTGTCGATACTTTTCCTTCTATCTGTTTTGTTTATTGCAATTTAAGTTTCAGCTTAAGGCCGCAAAAATCTAGCTACGTTATTCATGAAAGCACGTAGAAATTGACATCGACGTTGACGGGCGTCGCGATAAACGCATCGGTCGCACCCTCTATAGAGACAACCCTCTCGTCGAGCTGTGACCCGAAGAGCAGGGTCATGGTGCGTCTTCAAGGTGGCCTGGTAATTGCATCAATTAGCTTTGCGAGATTAAACACAATCGATTCGCATTATCCGGATACTTTCCTATCCATTGACTATCGGTTGTTAACTATATCTGTCTATCAATATTGACTATTCAGAGAGTAAGATATAAATAAGAACGTATAAAGAAATAAGAATCATTGTTTATACAGGGTGTCCCAAAAAGATCGCACGTCCTTATAATGTGACAAATTCTGTGGACAATTCCAAGTCGAAAACTTTTACGAAAATGTCGAGGCTATAATAGTTTTTAAATGAGAAGCAATTAACCAGTCTGCGGAATTTTGACGCGCTCACATATGTATGACACATCGTATAATAGTGAAAGTGCCTTTGTATTCAATATTTGTTGAAATATTTGACTGATTTTACATATTCAATATGCTTTATAAAATTATTGATGTAAGAAAGCTATAGTATTATTATGGTAGTTATCTCTTCCTATGTATGTTTAATATAAAAAAATATTTTATTAATTGGCATAATTTGAATATGCTTGGTATACAAGAAAAGTCACTCGATTTATGACGAACTTCATAGTATGAAGTTCATACAAAGGCACCTTCATTACTGTACGATATACCTGAGCGCGCCAATTATCCACAAACTGACTGGGTTATCTTTAAGTGCTTACCATTTAAAAACTATTATAGCCGCGACATTTTCGCATAAAAGTTTTCGATTTGGAATTTTCCACAGAATTTGTCATTGTAAGGACGTGCGATCTTTTTGTATGACGGAATATATGTATAAAAAGTTCACCGCTGTAATTTACTGAGTGAGTATCCAAATCGGTAAATGAGACTTCAAATCGCATTATTCACATAATAATTTTTCAATTTAATGCAAAATGATAATTATATATTTAAAGAGAAATATTTATTGACCTAATGAAAACAAAGATGTGTCAGTATATACTTACATATTTACTTAATTCGTATATATTATACTATATCCAATAAACACAAAATAACAGTAACATAACGTCAATGTTATAATTTCCTACTCAACAATATAATTACAATGTAATATGCCTTATATATAACAGTTATATTGTTAAGAGGGAAATTATAACATTGACGTTATGTTACTGTTACTTTGTGTTTACTGGGTATTTTCTTGATTCATCACAAAAGAGAAAAAAACTTTTAATTTCACATATTCGGATTTTAATCGTATTTTATCCGAATATCCGAATTACGGATACTTTATGAATAATTCATCCGGATATTCAAACATACGGATAGTCCAGCCCTAGCGTTAATACGCGTAACTGACCTAATTGCGCTGATTAGACGAAGCGTCTGATTTTATCGTTACATTCGATGCGATTTTCTTCAACATCTGTGAGACGCGTAACTATACACCATCGTCGATTACCTCTCGTGAAGGCCGAGAGAATTCGAGACTATCGAGATAAAACTGCAATCTTTGGAAAAGATTGTAGATGCACATTTCGGAAGCTGAAAGTGGTAACATAGGGAGAGAGAGAGAGAGAGAGAGAGAGAGAGAGAGACAGAGAGAGAGAGAGAGAGAGATAGATAGTAATCAGCATTGAATTAATATAGTTCTCGAAATAATGATTGGAGATATGACGACTTTCAAAAAACTTTCCACGATGATATATGTTCGGAGTTTAGCGAAACAATGAGGTAGTGTCATTGGATGTCAATTGGGATTTCGAACAAGCGGCGAAGATGACGGCCGAAGTCGCAGTTGAGCCTCCAGAGGACTCTGGGCCTCAGCCGTGCATTCGGAAGCTGCGAATGAAATAGGACAAGGGTGGTGACAAGCGGGGGCGAGAGTCGGTCGTGGAGGGAGCCTAAGGACCAGGAGTTTGCGCGAACAGATCAATACAGGGGCTACCCTCGCACATGAACATGTCTCCTTCCCACTCTCTCTCTCTCTCTTTGTTTTCATCTCCTCGCGCCACTCTTTCTTTCTCTCTTTCTACCCTTTTTGTGCATTTGCATTTTATCTCTGTTTTCCTCTCACATGAGTTGGTTGATGTAAGATTGTATTTTAATTCTCTCGATTAGTTCCACTATGTCGCACTTGTCGTGTTGTTTTTCTACTTTTTACGTTAATTTTTTTGATAAATTCTCGTCCTCTCTCTTTCTCTTTTTCTTCTTCTGACGTAATGATAATAATATTTTAGGATTTTACGTACTCTAGTGTTTTTTTTAAAATAAATTTCTTTGCACTTAAATTTATTTATCTTTCTATATTTAAGTCCATCGATCTTTCCCTCTCCCCTAATTTGCGATCCTTACAATCCTCCCTGCTCCCTTTTACTCTAACCCATATTCCCCGTGTCTTCTATTAATATTCTCGCTCGATTGAATCTCTCGAAGATTCTGCTTTAAGCTCAAGATATCCGATTCGTTCTCGGTCCAGCCTTGGATTCATCCCTCGCGCTCGGATATATCTTTCCCTATCCTCGCCTATTATGTACAAATGCTTTTTCGGACGCCTCTAAAATCCATTTAATCTAAAATCCATCTCTGCTGCACTCTATGATATCTACAGTTGCGCAGCATTGACACTGTATCGTTTATCACGTTGAAACATTGACCCGCTCCACGTAACTGTCTTTGCTATCCTTTTCTACTTTTACCAATTTTTCCTTCCATCGCCTCTCGTTCTTACATCGCCACCTCTCGCCATCTCTCCTTACACAGATCTCTCGCCTACCCTCCCCGCCGCGAGCTTATACTTCTTTCTCGTTTATCTCTTCCCCTCTATCACGGCTCCAAGTTGGATCAGTCCTACCTTTCTTTCACTCGCTCGCTCTTTAGTCATATATAAGGTGTCCGGGAATTATCGTGATTACTTTCAATCACTTCGACGAGCCTCGAACAGGCAGAAATTGTATCTTCCATTGTGCTCTTGTCATCGTTTTTTTTTCGATAAAATTTATTTTTTAATCAAATCTATCAAAGTCTTGTCCAATTGATTTTATACAGAAATACTTATGCAGAAGTTGATCGATGAAAATTTTGCGATTGTCAATTTTCAGTATCTGCTGAAAGAAAGTCGATTGCTTTTTCGGATGCTGCGAGATCGAGGGAAGTTATCCATACCTTCTCATCGCGAGTTCACCGATTTTCCGGTTTGTACCACCCTGTACATCTGTATCATGCGCGCGCGTGACCGGCGCTCCGTCCTTGTCCGTGACGCGCGCGCTACCCCCAGCGAACGGTGGTGGCGGTCCAGCGTGTTAGCCGTGCGGGATGCTGAATCCGTAGGAGAGACTCAGTCGTATTGCCTGGGCCCTCTCTGTCGCACGGCTAACGCCCGGTCGGCGAGTGTGCGAGGCTGTGCATCCGCGTGCCCGCGAGACGAAGGACCGAAATTTCCTCCCTCGGCGAGAGAGACTCCTTCTCGTCGCGACGGAAAGGAAGCCGAGACGCACGGCGGGATGGATACGTCCGCGTGAAAGGGATGCGCTGCACGATTTCACTGGGATAGCCGGCAGTAAGTAGTACGACTCAGAATTTTGATCTCCCCCCTCCCCCCACTCTGTCTCTCTTTCTCTCTTCTTTTCTCATTTGCTCAACATTTTTTAAGCATCCTCTCTGATACTACGCCACATTGTAAACTTTAATTAGGTATGCACACACATGTAATTCCAGACAATTCAATTTCGAACGCTACGCATATGGGACACAATTCAGCTTCTGTCAATATTCGCGTTTCATAAATGTTTTCATTGTTACCAAAAAGTGTCGGGAATCACATATTCATGGCGTATCGATAGTACTGCAATATTATATCTTTTCCCGCAAAAGTCATAACGATAATAACATCCCAAATTCAAAATTAATTAATTTGGCGATATTGTAAGCGTATGCTTCGTGGGCTTCATATTTTTTTAATGATTCTCGAATTATCGTTGATTAATATTAACAACTTTTTTCTTTTCACCTGAATTTTACATCGTTGCAATTTCACCGCGAAAACTGAGCATAGACAGATATTAAATAATACTAAAACCGATGAAGCTGATTCGTCCGCTCACATTAAAAATTGGCTCTTGCATTAAAAATAAACAGGAATGAATTCTTCAGCTTATAGTTCATCTATTATATTGTTCTTACGGGAATATTTCCTGAACTCTCGCTACTGTTAGGTAAACTATTACTCCTGCTATTGCACGCTGCCTTACTCAGAAAGAGCTTCCGAAAGAAGCGCAAAACGGCACGATCAGGTACCCTCCTCTCGCTCGCTTATCTCAGCGGACAGGATTCGAAGAGTAAAGCGCGGATCGATTCGCAGCCACTTGGCGTTCGCGGCGGAAAGATGTTGTTGACTGGCACGAAAAGTTGGCAGCGAGCGACCCGGTTTTCCGTGTTCAAAGATAAACCGCGCGCGCGCTGATTTTACTCGCGCCGAGGGCGAGCCAAGTGAGCCTCCGCTTAGACGAGCCATCATCGGCCGGTCCTCGACCTCTCACGAAGCTCCACTTCTTGCCAGCGATTTACGAGCGATCAATTTCTCCAAGCCGGTACAACGTGCTTACTCCTAACGCAGCTCCCCTTTTCAGCCTCGCCTCAAAACGTTCGCTTCTAATTTCATAACGCGCGTATGCTGCTAACGGCGAGATTGCGTTGGGAATTTTTGCGCAGCACAGATGATCGTATTGTGCCGTCACGCTGCCACGCTTCTTGCATTCAGTCTTATGTAGTCGAATTATGTAATTAATGCTATTACCATTCCGTGAAATTGAACTTAATTTTGTACGTTTTAAAAGCCGAAACATGACGTCCCGACAATTGTTGGTAAGTGTGATAAAATTAGATGATTGTACAAAATTTGACTGAACTTTCAATCGCCGTCACCAGCCTCGCGAAACCGAGCACGCGGTTGGAGAAGTGGCAAACGCAGCTGCCATTATATTTGCGAGCGTATTATCATTCGTGCCAATCATAATAGAACACAAAAAGCAATTCACATATTTTAGTGCTTTGAAAAGCAACATTGTTTCAGCCTTCAATGGCTATAAAACTTTTACGAGAAATTAGAAGAAAATTGAAAAAGAACAAAAGAGACAAAAAACTATCTGATTTAGCGAGTAAATCATTTCAAATTTCTTCCGTAATGTAAGAGTAAATTGAATTTCTGCACAATCACCTAATCGAAATACAATAATAATTTTTTGTTCACTATTTTTAATCATCTATCATGTTGAAATCAATATACGCTAGTTCTCGCTTTATTTTCGCCTCGTTTATATTTCTATCTGGTTACATCGACAACCTTTATATTCCTTTCAAGAGGTTCTTCTTCAACGGTATAGCAAATAAAATTTCTCTCTCTCTCTCTCTCTCTCTCTCTGTTCCCTCTCTCCCTTCTTTTTTCCTCCCCCCCCTTCGTCTCTTTCATCTCTTTCCCTTTATAACCGGCCGTGATATTCTCAATTGGAAATATCTTGTTGAAAAATTCTTCCACGATTGTTCAGCCTTGAAAGATGCTTTAAAATTATCGTCGGTCGCCTCTCGCATCTTTTTCTTCGCTTTCCCTCACCCTTTGAGGGCTGCTTACCCTTCATCACGACCATGTATTAGCTTGTTCTTCTATTTTTGCGTCGGTGAAATAATGAGATCATAGGCGTGAGCACATTATCGACAAAAGATTACTTCCTACCTCGAAGAAGTAAATTTACTCGCTAGCAGCGTCGCGTTTTTAAAGCCGCACATTTGTAGGATGCTAAATAAAGGAGTTAACATTCAGTCTGGCGTTAGGTCGTTCTTACCGAAAAATTTATTCGAAGGCTATCTATTGAGAGAAACCTTGTGTTCCATATTACTTTTATAACTTTTACAACTTGATCGTTTGCCAGCGCGATCGCGCTGCTCACTTTTGACGTATAATATTAATCGGCGCCGCGGCATAAAACGTGCCGATAATACATTCTATCGTAATTCTTAAAATCTAATTAGACTTTACAATCGTAGTGTCTTCAATTAAAAAAGTGAATTAAAAAATATACATATAGTAAAATTTATTTTTACTCATCATGGCATTATTCGATGTGGAGAACAGGAGAAAAGCGAACGCGCTGCCTGGCATTTCTCGGATAAATTTTTATGTTCACCCTCGGCACAACTCAAACGAAACTTAACTCAAGGTTAAAGCAAGCCAAAAAATAGGCGACTTCTTTGCAAATCATTTTTCTTTTTCTAATTCGCGGACAGCTTTCCATTTTATTGTCGTAACGTACAGTAATGATTAATGGTTTAATATATCTTTATTACATAAAATACAGTTTCTAAATTGAGACAAAGGATATATTCGCTTAAATTCCCCTTTTCTAGCTGTCCTTTTCTTTTTTATTATTTCTCATTGTCAGATATTACTATTTTGGAGTGGAAATGTCGCTGCAATCAGGCGTGTTTATCGAATTATTGAAGTTTTAAGTATATAACCGCGGTACATGTCTCTATATAGCGCGGATGTTAAATAGATCATCAATTGACGCGGTTGTATTCTAAAACTGTCCACGTGCGAGCGCATACGTAAAAGCTCACTTTAACGGCGCGGTTTTAAAAGAGAGACGTGCCGATAGTTTTCGAACTGCGAGAAACTGCCGTGCGTACAAACGCGCGTCTCGTACGCGCGCAACTTTAATAAATTTAATCTCCCAGCGGTTTTTATTTCCACCGGAATTGTAAAGGCATCCGACACGGCGTTCCAGTTTAATTCGGTTCAAACGCTTGCGATAATAATGTCTGAATTTCGCGTGAAAATTTCGCGTCATAACAGAGAGAGAGAGAGAGAGAGAGAGACATCACGAACATATCCGGCACGCAGGTACTGCCATCGATTCCACACTGAGAGAAAAAAATAGTTACTTTTGGCCTCAAGCACAATTCTCGAATATTTCTAACGATAATTATGGTTAACATAATGATGCATATAGCTAAGTTAATCATAAACTATATTTTTCTCTCAGCGCACATCTCGCGCTTAAAAATTCCTTACTTTCGCATCCACACCGCACCACACGAAGTTCCTACAAATATCGCGATACGGAGACGACGTGTGCATCTTTCACTCGCTCTGTCCCACCCTCTTCTACTCTTCTGTCATCGAGCGGACTTATTTCCGCGCGCGTTTGCAAGTTTCCGTGCACGTGTACGGACACTCGAGCCGTCCGTCAACGTCGGCTCCCCCGGTCCAGGAGGCGCCGTCTCTAAGCGCGAGTTAATAATGCAAAATCGTCACGGAAGTCGACTGAATTTTAAACGTGACTCCGTGAGCGCCGTATGCGCCCAGCCCACACGGGGGGGTTACGACCCTTTGCGACCCATCCTGTCCGATATCTGGGGCACACTTGAATTTTAAACCGCGTTATACGATTGCCGTCGCGCTCGATTAGCTTCTCCACGCGAACGGGGACCGCCTCTCGGCGCAGACTCCCACGAAATGTGCTCAATAGTAAAATGTCAGCCTGTATGTCATCGGTCACGAACCCGCCGTGCGCGACTAGAAAAGCCCTCGACATTTCTCTCCCAGAAAGAAATCATATTGATCAATTTGTAATATTTGTTCTGAAAAACTCGATTAAACTTCCTGCGTTCCCGGGTAGCAAAGTTATATTAAAAGACAATTTAGAGACATCTAGTAGATATCATTATGTCATCTTCTAACGTTATTCTGCAACTTGAATGCAACTTTTATGTATACTGTGCGTATAACATTAAATATTATATGTACACTGAAAGGAAAATAGAGTTACTTTTGGACCCAATCACAATTTTATAGTACTTCTAATGATAATTATGATTAATATAACGGTGCATATAGTTGAGTTAATCATATTTCGTGTTAGAAATTATAAAATTATGATTAAGTTTAAAAGTAACTATATTTTTCTCTCAGTGTACAGTATATGTATATATTTATTTTATAGAAACCAAATATATCAAAGGATCACGCGCACGCCTACATGCTTCTATATCAAATCGAAGCTCTTTTGCCGATTGGAATAGTCTGCTAGCGTAATGTAATACGTGAGATAAATTAATATATTCTGCCATCTTTCGCGACGTGTTGCCTTCCTGTCGCAGGTTCACCGTGGATAGCAATTTTTAAATATCAAAGGCCAGAAGCTTCTTGTATCGACTAACGAGCGGACGTGTACCTGCGGGCTTATTTGTACGGCAATGTTAATCAAGGAGACGGAATAATTAATGCAGTATTGATCGCGCGCGAGAGCGCGGCTTCACGTCCGATTAATCCGTGTGTATCTTCATTGCTCGACAAATACAATCGTCCCATTATTAGACCTGTTAAACATACAACGTTAAGGGAAAAGCAGCCGGAAATATAAAATAATAAAATATTCAGTCGCCCCGGGTGTTTCGTGAAACGTGCGCCAAATTTCGTGATCACAATACATAAATAATCTCGTATGACGAATACTATTAACAACGTACGTCCGGTTGTTAACCATTACAGCGCTGTCATTGTGTTATATAGCTCTATGTTGTGACCAATGACAAGGAACATCTTGAATGCTTCTTTAACGAAATTGCTCATAAAGAGTGATCATGAACGAAATAAAAGAATCTAGCATCAAACGAGCTCCATTGGGAGCTATCATTGTAAGTTTCGATAAGAAAATGATCCTAACGAGGAGCTCTTGCGAGAAGCAAGAGTACGATAATTGGGAAGCTCGAGAGGTGGCTTCCAATTAGCAAGGCGAGTCACATCGAAAAGTGCCGAATACGCAAAAACACAAGAATAAAATTATCATTTCTCGATATAGCCGGGATCGATTGAGGGCTTAATTTAAAATAAACGTTCCTGTCGATGGAGATCCCGTAATACCCTCTTTTATAAATGAGATCGTCGATAATTTAAAGCGCGTACGGTTGAGGGGGGGGAGAGAGGGGACGAGTACAAACATTTTTGCGACTCTCTGTGGACACTTAGCGACGCGCTAGTTACTACGTTGTTTTTACTATCAATCATTCAATTGCAGAGCTCACATCCGGAAGCAGACGACGAGAACAGGGACAGGCACGGCGAAGAGGATGGGGATATACGTGACGGGCGTAATCGGCGTGATTGTGTTTTACATCGCGGTGCTGGCCGTCGGCATATGGGCTGCCACGTTCAAGAGGCGGCAGACCTCGCAGGGCCACCTGCAGGATGACATGATGCTGGCGAACCGACGCCTCGGACCCTTGCTCGGCATGTTCACCCTTCTCGGTAATCGTCCCCCAAAAATCTTCACCGCGTAGACGAAAAGACCTTAATTTGTAAGATCAGTACTGTCGCGCGTCTGACGAAAGTTCCGCTATCGCATGCTATTTCGCACTCAGATATTGTGGCAAAGCTCGAACATTGCGTAATAATTAAATTAGAAGGATTTAACTGCCTGAATCTTCTCGCGAAAATTCTTAATTCTCTCGCCCGTGTAACAACTGACGAAATTTGCTACGACAAAAGTACTCTGCGTCAGCCGGTCTATTTATCGCGCCACGCGTGACCCTGACTAGAATGAGCGCAGGCCTATTACGGATTTCCTGCTTCGAAACGCTTCGAAAGGTCAGTTAAGTCAAGGATCAATCTGCGTGATATCGGAATTACGCGGATATTATTAGAGAATTATGAAAAACTGCTCCTGCAAATACCTACCGAGTTCCTCTATGGTTAATTCGAAGTCAGTTCTTTCACAATTTAGGAATTTGATCGGACACTATTGTTTCTTGCATCATCTTTGTTGAACGTTAAATATTTCATATCAATCTGTAACGATTTATTGGTGCTTCCTATCACAAGTGTGTGTGTGTGTGTGTATGTAAGTGTGTGTGCACGAGTGTGTAATCGAGATGTGATCCCAAGGAAAGCGTGACTGTATTGTCTGTTTCGCGAGAGTTATTTCGTCCGGAAGTAAGGCATGGGTGCATCCAGAAGCACGGTCGCTCAGTGAGCTTTCGCATCTTATTGGCATGTTCCTTTAGATCTAAAAATGTACATCAATCAAACGAAAAAGCTCAGTAAGCGCTCAGTGAGCGGCCGTGCTTCTGGATGCATCTATTGTATAGAATACTTGCAAAAGATCTAGAATCGATAATTCGATCCTCATGCGCGAGCATTAATTGTAGTATTGGATCATTTCCATTCAATTTCGCTCACTATCTTCCGAAGTGTCGAAAGTCACGTGCGAGTGTCTCTCGTGTAAAGTCAATTCTTCAAAGAATGTAGTCAAATCATATATTGATAAAGTTGTCGAAGAACTCTGCACATATTATTACTCAGTTCAACAATTTTAATTCTTGATGTTTAATAGACCGTTGCCACCTTTTTGTAGCACTTTGAAAAAAATGCATAGAGATACACTGAGGATGAAAAAATTCCCGCGATTTCGCGAATCGGGAATCTATAACTTAAAAAAAATTGCTGCGGCGCAGGCGCTAGCTTCTGCAGGCATTGAACTCACTAACAGAAAAGCTGATAATCTGTCGCGTGAGAGCTGCCGCGCCCGGAAAGCCGCCGCTTTTCCAAGTTCGTTATATCCTCCGTCAGACTTTATGGAATTATCTCGCCAAAACCGTGCGCGGTGCTTCGATCTTATTTTCTCCCTCATATCGACACGTGTCAACCGCCTTGCATTGTGAGGGATAACGTTGTAAAAGGGAGCGCTGGTTGTACCTTCACATTTCACCTTCGGTTGTCTTATCTAAAATTAATTCGCCCGGCTTTGTATTTCCGCTCTCTCTGTATTTCCGCCTTTGCTATTTTCAATCTAGCCCCAATTTTCGAAGCGAAAAAGGTTCTGTAACTTTGTGAATTTATTTAACTTCTTTTTTTAATCCACTTTGCTTTTTAGGGACTACTTGCGCAGCTAATAATCTTGTTGTTCAATCATTTCGAATTTTCTCTCCCCCGTACTGATACGGAATACGATTCTCTTTGCATTCTCCTTTACCGTAATGACCACTCCGAGATATGCATCCGTAGAAAAAACCGTGATGTCAAGTACACCCCCATCCTTTGTCCCTCCCTTCATTCCAATCCGTTTATCTTTCCCCATTTCCTTCCCATTCTTCGTATAAACGAACAACGAGATAGGAATAATTTACCATGCATTCGCTTCGCTATTTATACGTGTGCAACTTACGCGGAAAAAAATTCTGCTGACGTACTTTATCGTCACAGTTGACATAACAAATTCCGAATTCAGTCATGTAATACATGAGAGAATAAAAAGTTTTAATTAATACAACGTATATTCTTATCGATAAAACTTCCGTAATTTCCCCTAAAAGAATTTTAACTTAAAATTAAGGGATGTGGTTAGTTTTAATTAACAATTAAGAGACGTGAATATCTTTGCGACTAATCGTATGTATGTGCAGCGACATGGGTCGGAGGCGCCTTCGTCAACGGGACTGCCGAAATCATGTCTACGAAGGGTCTAGCCTGGTGTCAAGTACCTATCGGATACAGCCTCAGCCTGCTTTTCGGTACGTTGCAAGTGATATCCTAATTTGGTTTCCGTAATTTGGTTCCCAATTCTCTGATAATAAATGAAATAACCAAGAGATGCTTATGAAACACAAAATATCGCGACTAATGATTACAAGAATAGAATTACATAATACATAGTACATAGTACTTGAAGAATAGAATTACATAATACATACCCAGTGAGAAATAGTTGGTCAAATCGATGTCGAATCGATATCGATATCGATTCGAAATCTTTTGCGTCGAAAAGGCATCAACGTCGACTCGATGTCTTTTCGATCATCATTTCTCACTGAGATAATACTTGAAGAATAGAATTACATAATACATAGTGCTTGAATAATTAAATCGCAGATGAACTCTCGCTCTTAATTCTTCACATCTTCTTCTCTGTCGAATCCGACTTCGCTTTCCATGCTAATTAGCGCCGTCTTCGAATTATCGTAGGCGCCATGCTGTTCGTACGTCCGATGAGGAAGGCCGAGTACGTGACGATGCTGGATCCGTTTCAAGAACGATATGGTGCGGGTATCGGAGGCTTGCTCTTCCTGCCGGCGCTCTGCGGCGATCTATTCTGGTGCGGCGCCGTCCTGAGAGCACTGGGAAGCTCGCTAGCGGTCGTCGCCGACATCGACCCGAACATCAGCGTTTGCGCGTCCGCGCTCTTGGCAGCCATGTAAGACTAACACTAACGGAAGCAGGGGCCTGTGTTTGTTTGTTTGTTTTTATTTTAAATATTTTATTTTAATATTGCCTTAAGACACTAATACAGCTAATTGGTTTATAATATCTTAAAATTGTACTTAAGTTTATTTTAAATATAAAAATAGGAAGACTCCGCTAAAGCATGGGACTTGTGAGATGAGAAACATAAAAAGTGCTTTCAGATACACGGTCTTCGGCGGGCTGTATTCCGTGGCGTGTACTGACGCGCTACAACTGTTATGCATTTTGCTGGGTTTAGTGATAGCGGCGCCTTTTTCCATGTTCCATCCCGCGGTATCGTTCGAGCACAATCTGACCGCGAAAGATTGGCTGGGGCACGTGAAGAATGAGGATCTGAGCGTGTGGGTGGACAATATGCTGCTGCTGGTGTTCGGCGGTATACCTTGGCAGGTGGCTCGATCCTTCAAGTTTTAAACGAATAAAAATAAAAATTCAATTATACATCCGAAAGATTATCTGTTTAAAAAAATTGAGACTGCAGCTTAGAGCTGTACATGCAAAAAAACAGTACAAAAAATATGCCATTTTAAGAAAATTACTATAAAAATAGTTATAGTTAAGCTTCTTGGTCTATTTTATTTATTTATTGAAAGATAATTTAGTATCGCAGCAAGTTTTATTTTATCGATAACACGCCCTTTATACGGTCCTCTTCTTCTCCTTCAGGGTTATTTTCAACGAATCCTAAGTATTAAAAGCACTTCCATTGCAACGGGTCTATCAGTTGCCTCGATGTTCGGTTGCCTGATACTCGCGATACCGTCGGCCGTAATTGGGGTAGTCGCTCGCGCGACCGACTGGTCCTTGGTTCCAGGCCTCAACAAAACGATCACCACGGACGATGGAAACGCCGCGATGCCGATGGTTCTGCGATATCTCACGCCCCAATGGGTATCCTTCGTTGGTAGGTCTTCATATATCTTCAAATTATTTTCGTTCGTCAGTCACAATAGGTATGTTCGAATTTACTTCTCCCAAACTTATCAAACTTATCTTTCAAGGTCTCGGTGCGATCTCGGCGGCAATGATGTCCTCGGCGGATTCCAGTATACTCGCCAGTAGCTCTATGTTTACCAGGAACGTCTACAAACTCACGATACGCCCCAAAGTAAGTATAAATTACGTTGATTAATCGATAGCACCGACAGACATCATTGAAGAGATTCTCCTTCGTTACAGGCGTCCGAGCGTGAACTAAACTGGGTCTTGAGAATTTCCGTAATCGCCGTTTCCATACTGTCAACTCTCGTCGCTCTCACGGTCAGCAGCGTCTACTATCTTTCGTAAGTAAACACGTTCTTCTTCATTTCTTTTTCGCGTATGTCCCTACAATTTTACGAAAGGTACATCGCATTTTTGATCGCAGATACTTGTCCTCCGATCTCGTCTATGTCGTTCTGTTCCCGCAATTGTTATCCGTTATTCATTGGCCTAGTATGGTGGACACTTACGGCTGTTTGGCGGGTTATTTCATCGCTATTATCCTGCGTCTCGGTGGTTAGTAACAATTGCCAATTATCAATTTCCTCATTACTCAAACAATACAGATAAAAAATGTCAAAAGACTTGTTTCTGTCGTTTATACAAAACGTTCTAATTGTTTTTATATTTTGAATATATTCGAGTTTTTATTCCATTACTTAAAGGTTTAGAAACATTCTTAATATTTGCTTTGCTTAATATTTGGAGAAACAGTCTTAATATTTGAAACATTAATATTTCTCAAAAATTTTTTCATTTTTTATATAATTATGAAATGTTTAAGATTTTGGTCTTCAACATTGGCAAATTTTCCAATCTTTTCAAATAATTGTTTGAAATATTTTCTAGAAATCTATTAAAGTTTCATAAGTAAATGCTAAAATATTGAACTCTTTCAGGCGGTGAAACGCGACTCGGCATACGGCCGCTGATCGAATATCCGTTCTACGATACTAGGACGAGCACTCAGAAGTTTCCCTTTCGCACCTCCATCATGATAATCGCCCTCTTCACACAACTCTTCACCAGCTTCCTCACCAGAACCCTGCTCGGCAAGGGATACTTTCCGCAATGCTGTGATGTGCTGAACATCTACTCACCCGAGAAGTCCAAGGAATCGTCGGGCGTCGTGCAGAGCAGTTCCGGCGCCGCCCTCATGGATTCATCCTCGGTAATAGCAAATCGCGAGTTAACTGTCGTTCGCTCGGCATACTCGGTCGATCGCTCATACATCTGTCTCTTCCAGAAATCGACGTCGGGCATAGACTCCTGCGACGGCGTCGGCACGTACGTTTACGACGACGAGAGAGCCTGCGGCCACGAGGACGTGGCCGATCGCGGCGACGGTGACGCGATGATCAGCAGCGATCTCGCCGAGCTGTCCAGGACGAAGAACATCGTGCAACGCGCGAATCACAATCTGCAGGGTCAGCAAAATCTGCGTAGCGCGGCGCCGACGCCGGCGCGGCACGTCTCCATGGCGAGTCCGGTGTACACGCCGATACCGCAGAACGACCTGTGCCGAGAGCAGATCCTCGGGGTGAAAAATCTGCGCAGTCCCCTCGGTCCCCAGGGAATTGGGGTGCTCTCGCCCACCCGGTCGATCGGGATCCCGGCGACCCCGATCGCTCCGTGCGCACCTTCTTACGCCAAGGTGGGCTGCGAGCTCGGGCCGAGCAACGAGAAATCGCGGAACAACGAGCGGATCGTCGACAGGAGTAACATGGAGTACAATTTAAACGCGCAAGAAAACCCACCCGCCAGCGTCGGTCCCCGAAAGAGCGTCAAGGGGGTGAAGCTCGTCGGCATGGAGGGCGGCACCCTCCGAAGACCGTCGCTGCAGGTGAGCGACGACTTCCACGCATCGTCGCTTCTGTGAAGCCCCGCGCCGCCGTTTCATTTTTGCACGCATTTTGTTTTGTATCGGTTTATTCAGTTATCTGTATTGAGTTATTTTATTAAATTCTATATATTGGTTTTACGTATGTGTCTGTTTGTTTACTTATCAGCGGTACGATTATCCAGAGATGGATGAGGTCTCGGGGGGGGGGGGGTTCTTAGAAAATCCCCCGGAAATCTCGGATCCCCCCAGCAGCTCTCACGCGTAGCGTGTCTTTTCATGGTATTTAATCGCGCGTCTTTTCATGGTATTTAATCTCGATACGCTGACGTATTCTCTGTTAATTTATTGTTTCTCTCTGCGGTTTTTTGTTGAACAATGAAAGAAAAAGATATATATTAGCAAGGTGCATGGTTCTAAAACGTTTTATTGATTTTCGGCGATAAATGTGAAAAGTTATTACTTGAATTTTATGCATTAATTTTTATGCATACATTTGATTAACAATATTAATAAGAATGGTGAGAATTCGGAGGATGAGGAATGAGGAGCCCTGAGAAAATCGAGGGCCCTCAGAGAAATCCTGCGCGATCTCGCAATCCTGACGTGTGACTCTTGGAATATGCATTCAAGTAGATTTCCCATAGCTTCCCATACATAGCTCCCACGAGACGGCGTTTTGTATCACGTGTCCTCAGAGCACGTTCTCGCCGACACCATCAGTAGAGCTAGTCAACATTCTGGAAAGGAGACAGAGCAACGGATCGTACGGACCGGGTTCTCTGTCCCCCGTCCCGGCAGCGGTAGTAGAAGCGTGTAAAACCCATGGAACCGCGCCTGAGGGGCAGACAGGGAACGAGCATTGCAAGATTAAGAGAGGCATCGTGCGACATCACAGGTATCTATGAGGGAACGAGCGAAAAATGCAGATGCATTAAAAAAACAATTTCAGAATCTCTGCTTCTTGACTCGGTGTCTTATAATTTCATATCATTTCTGAAACTGCGTACCTTCGTATCTCGAATAAAAAAAAATGATGTCTATCGCATCGAGGATTAGATATAGAAATTCCAGAAACAACAAAGAAAGAGATATACCGATAATATTGCATATTACAAAGCAACAAAATTGTCTTTCTTTTTTAATTATTATTAGTAATCTTTTCTGTGAAATTATAAATTATCTAAATCTGTACATTTGAATATTTATATGATATCATAAGAGAAATCACATCATATATAACACAGGCACACAAAAAAAGTGGTTTGGCCTGTATACTAGACTAGTGTATTCCTATGTATTTTGACCCGTTGAATCCAAATCCGAGGTCAAAATTCCGTAAAATTGGTAGTTTTCCTACATGTACCCTTCGGAACAAGGAGCTAAACTACCAATTCTGACCTCGGATTTGGATTCAGCGGGTCAAAATACATAGGAATACACTAGTCTAGTATACAGGCCAAACCACTTTTTTTGTGTGTGCCTGTGTAATTATTAATATTTTCACTAATAATTATTAATGAAAATTATTAATTATACAATATAAAGTGGGATGACAATGCGAATATAATTCTATGTAATAGACACGCGATGGGGTGTCACGCGTGCCGTTGAAAATAATATTTTATAATGAATACTTAAGAATTTGGATATCCACCGTAGAAGGTTCGACCATAGGACACTCTCTCCGATCATTCTCTCAAACGTTTGCGCAGCTTCAATGACACGGGCGACCGAGTCGCGTTGACGACGCTCGCCAGGCAGCCGGCAGCGAATTATCCGTCGATGCCGCTGAGGCCGGAGGATTGCCGCATGACATTAGCAAGGAAGGACAAACGCCTGGCCACCATCGGCAGGCACTCGTCCATGAACGAAACGGAGCTCAGCAACACAAGCAGCTTGATCGTCAGTCCCACCTTCAGCATGTATAATTCGGCGGCGAAGAGCTCTAATTATTTCGTCACCGACGACGAGGCTGTCAGCAGGTTCTAAAACGGGGTTCCTACGATCTTTAAAACGATGCTTGCAAACTCAGTAAAAATGCAAATATCGAAATCAGTACATTCAGCTGGTGCAAAAGAGATTCCATCATTCTTTTCAGAAAATGATATTCTTTTTCTTTAAGAGATAAAGAGTAAAATTAAGAACATAAGGTTTTACGAAAAAGGGGCATTAAAGAACTTTTTTCTAAATAGGAGGAATATATAAGAACAACAACGGCTATTTTGACTCAGAACACTGCATATAATTATGTTTTCGATGTTATATTTCTGTCATTTAAAACAAACCTCTTGCATCAGCACTATCGCACTATTACGTCCCTCTTCTAAAGCACACTTGGAGAACGCGAGACAACAAGGACAATCATAAAACCCGCCCCCATCACTTTCTTGGCGTGCTCAATCCTGTAATTTTATTTCTCTCTTGTACGATTCTATCTAGAACTATCATAAAAATTTACATATGCAGAAAAAAGATATGTATATATTGAGAGATTGAATATCTCGATCGATGAAATAGCATATGCCACAATCTTAGCACAAATTTATACTGAACGTTTTGTATTAAGGAATAACATACATTACACGCTCATATATTTGTATTATAATTTTCATTACTACACTGAAAATACGATTTTGTTGTATGAACTAAAGATTTGTTTGGATACGTTCAAACAAATCTTTAGTTCATACAACAAAATCGTATTTTCAGTGTATTATGATATCGTATTTCACTTCTTGATTCGAATAACTTCGTTATTCCTAATAATTGAAAAACCAAATTCATAAAAAAAAATATTTTATAGACTTATGAAAGTTCAGAGAACAAGGTATTACATACTATCAAAATTGAATGGTATGATAATGTTCAAGTGCGTATCTAATCGATCTTAGAAATAGAAGTCGATCGGTACATTTAACGAATGCTATTATCATACATAACATTTATATATACATTTATAAATAGCTTCATTCTTCCGCATGACTTTCAGTTGAAGAAATATTAAAGTTTCTTGATGCGGTTAAGTGGAATTTACACAACGAATTGTTAGAAATTCAATCGGTATAATAATTTCATAATCTCGGAAGTAAAATTGAATTCGCTTTAATTCAACTAGGTTTTACCTGTGTGCGTATGCGCGTTTTGTTATTTGTTGTGCGTGCCTTTTGGTGTTTGTTGTATTTTTTATGTACGTGAAACTAATACCAAACTCGTTCCTTTCTCGCAAACAAGTAATTTCTTGTTACGCTACTTAGACTGTATTAAAGACTTTTTTTCTTTATTAGGCACTTGTATATTATATATATATATATATATATATATAT
>VBVR01002997.1:0-19546 GCA_011638315.1 Tetramorium parvispinum | reverse complement strand
ATATATATATATTTATATATATTAATAGTCCATAAAATATACCTGCAATTCTTTGTATAAATTAATAATTATTTAATTGTAATTAATTCGTTAGACTGAATCAAATTAACAACATTCTAAGATCGTGATGAATAAATTATTTAATCTTGGTTGTAATGTATAAAGAATGGTTATTATTTTAGAAGATAATGTCAGATTATAATAAAATTTTCAATTTATTTAAATAAACTTTTAAGACTTCTTAGTACTGATCTTTTTAGTAATCAATACATGTTATACAGGTTTATCATCCTTTACGTATCTATCGAGTTTATAATTTAAACTAAACTATATACATTCCAAATGTGTATAATATTATTGCTCTCTTTTTCTCTCTTTCTCTCTCTCTCTTTTTATTACAAGTGCCGAGAAAATATATAGTTGAATTGGATAGAAAATTTAACTTGACTGCTTTTATATCGATTTAATATAAATTTCATTCATACGTCATCGCGCGTATGACTTTCTTTAGCGTATCATATAATTAATGGAGCAAAAAACATTCATATATTCTCATAAAGACGATATTTTAAACGATTGTTTTACTTTCCAAGTTAATGAATTACGGGATTTTGTATATCGAACATGAAATGCACAATTCAAATTGATTTCGAAAATTATGAATAGATATCCTCAATCTTTTTTTATTTAAACATTGATCATTTTTAAATTGTCTATTTTTCTCAAGGTTTCTCTAAAACTTTCATATATATTCGTAAAAGTATCTATCAGGTTGAAATACTTTTCCTGCGACGGAAATTGATGGATTCTATCCATCATCGGGAAGAAAATAGCAATGTCCGGGTGGTCATATAGTAGGTAGTAAGTACTAACACAGTTTTTGCCAGCGATTGCGGAGAATGATCGGTCGAGCGGAAAGTCCGGCCGCCTTTTGACCGCTACCTTGATGCCCTTCGATGACTCGTAATGACTACCTGCACGGCATCATAGTCTATTTTCTGCACGTATAAATGTATGCAATGCACTACCCGCACGACCGTCTTTCGCAGTGCACCGCGACGTGTCCGTTCGTGAAGAGGTCTCCGGAGGAGTGCAGATTTTTCCAGGTAAAGCTCTCTGCGGGCATTTACGTGCATTTCGAGCGATCTCGGTCTTTACAGCTTCTCTTTTTGTGAAAGCTTTTGATCAATTATTTTTCTCGATTATATAATTCGAGAATATAAAAATTCTATGAGAAACATTTTTTGATAATATATTTCGTTTTTAATCGTTTTAAATTATTAGATACAGGATTAAGGAGGCAGCATTAATGCTAATTATGGAAAATCTACAGAGAAACATTAAAATTATACTTGTGTCAATTTAAAAGTAATATTCTCGTAATATATATTATAAATAATTAAATATCGAGAAAATTTTATGATTAATTTTTTGCAAAAATTTTTAGTAACAAAGTGATTAAATATATTTCTCAAAAAAAGATTCTGGTATTATATTTTCCGAATCTCTTTTTTCTATAAAATTATATATAAAATGTATATCTGTTGCTATACTTTTATTTTGTCATTTTCATTTATAACAATTTACACGTGTACATTTAAGAAATAAAGAAGAAAATACGTAAAATATGTAATGGTAACAGTGACATAGATAAAGTGGTTTTGCGGAAGAGATAAGAAAATAGAGCAAAAAAGTAGAACACGTGCAAACCTCGTAAATTATCAATATTTCTTCTGACAGATTTTATCTGACATATTTAAATCTCTTTTTAAATACTTTTGAACTTAATTATAGTTTCGGAGTTGATAATATTGTTTATCAAATATCATTTATATTATACAAATAATCTCCAGTTTTTTTAAAACAAAAAAGATAATAAAAATGAATTTTAAATAATTGTTTTTAATTTAAATTTGAAAAAAGTACCTTTTTATAATAATAATCCAATTTCAGACAATTATTTTCTATGAAATTTTTCGCCCTCGATTCTAAATTTTTTAAATTTTGTTTTTGTAAAAGTGCTGAAAACGCAAGTATTCGTTTAATATTTACATTAAAAAAGTGTCCCTTATTTTTTTCAAACTATACATTCTTTTGCCAATTTTCACATTTTTGCTAAAAGAATATTCAAAATTATTCACAGAATTTTTTCTTCAGCTCGAAAAAAGTTCAGCACAGAATTAAACGAATAAAGTTAATTTTTAGTCAGGGACATACACAGGGTGCAAAAAAAAAACAAAGAGGAAATATAGTTAGAGCTGCGTCAGTAACCCACATTGATATCGTTGGTCCTGAGAGGCTTGTATGCGTTTAAATACAGATGCACCCTCGTGCTTTCCACATCCTTGCCTTCGCACTGACTGCGGTCGTAAGGGCCGGCTGTGACGATAAAACAAAATGGTACTCCGGATTACGATCTATAATCAAGAATTGCCCATCGCTGACGCGGAACAGCTCCGACCAGGATGAATTATTGGACATTTTTAGAAAATGCGTGCAGCAGAGAGCCCTAGACACCTTAGACACTCTCCTCGACGATGACATTATCACGATATTCGACGGCATCGATCTGATACGGCTTCGTCCGAACGATGAGAATAATACGGAATATAAGTGAGTTGGTTTTTACAATCTATAATTATCTTCGATTAATGAGAGGAAGCGAGAACAAATAGACGGCGGTAGGGAAGTAGATCAGAAATAGCATTCTGCTCGATAAAGGGATAAGGCTAAAGGTATGCGCGAATCAGGGAGATATTGTCATGGGAGAGTTGGAATTTCATCAAAGCTTACTGTAATAAGAGATTAGTATGCATCGAAGCTTGCATCGAATAAGCCTGTTATGTTAGAATTCGCTGAATTTCAGAAGAATGCGTTATCTCTACCGCGTGCTCAAAATTCAGCCTTTTACTCAAAACTTCCAGTTATCTTCGATAATATCGGACTGGTATGAAAAGAGAGAAAAGCATTTATTATCATGTATCCCCGGGGTGCTTTTGCTCTTTCGAAATTACGTAAAATCCAAGAGCGTACAAGAAATACTACACAATTAATTACGTAAACAAGGGCTTGGAGCGACAATGTGCTGAGCGACATAAAGGAAACACGGTTTTGTAATTAATTAATAGTCAATTCGCAGATGCGCAGATGCGCAGTTGCGATTAAACATTCACGTTTTTTCCCGAAGCCAATTTTGCGAAGTAAATTTTACGGAAGTTATAAAACGGAATATTAAAATTGCTATTTATTCGCGAAATTTATAATATAATTCAGCATATCGTTGCTGCAAGCCCTTTGAGTAAAATCATATTTGCAATTGAATCACGGGCAACGATTCTCGACAGAGATAGTTACGATGGATTGAGAGAGGAGGACATCAACTGGTCGACGATCATCTGGAATCGAATAACTCACCTCCTGCGGACTCACGCTTTCAAAATTGACATCGATCATATGTTTAACACAGCCGCTAACACATCCGCGCGAAATCTGGACAATAATATTGTTCAAGGTGAGTCGTCAACGATCGGCACTACCTGAAAGTTGAAATTAACTCAGTAAATTCGCATATAATGTATCCCCTAGGTCGAAAACGCCGCTACCGCCGTAAACAGTACATGTTCCCACTGATGATGATGGGCCTGCTGTTAATGGGCACGATCCTAGTACCGATGGGTTTTCAATTTCTCGCAGTATTAGGTGGTAAGGCACTGATCCTCGCCAAAATGGCTCTTATCCTGTCCAGCATACAAGGCCTGAAGAAGATAGCCACCAGCGGTGTAAATTATGGATTGTATCACGTCCCGGACCATGGTTGGCACGACCGGAGCCATCAGGTGATTCCCAATGAGGAAGAACAGCAATATCCGGTGTACGTGCCGCCGCGTCCTTAGTCCTTCGCCAAGTGGAACGCTTCGAGTACAAGTTATACGAGAGAGTTTCAACGCGCGACGCGCATTGTACTTTCGATAATACAGGAGGTAAAACGAGACAGCACACAATCGGGACTGTTTCCTGAAATTGAATTATTCATGGCAATGCTCTTGAATTTTATTAACAATCACGTACGACGATTTGCTCTATTTTTTCTTCGAGACGTCTCGCATCCGTCGCCGCACATTTCTCCGTAAGTTGTTTGATCATGCAAAGCGTACTTTCAATCTTCATTTGATGTTACGCTACTTGTCATGCAGTGTATAACAAGAAGGTGTACTCGAATTACCTACAACAAAATATTTTTGGTCCAGTGATACATTTTCCTCATTCCACATTCTTTTTACGTTAATCTGAATTATCCTAAATTTTCAGATTTAATAATTGTTATGAATTGTATAAAAATGGATATACAATCACGCGTAAAGAATTGATTTATGAAGGTATTTACGAGCTTATAGATTTTTAGGTCGCTGGCACCCACATGTTGATTTATCTGCCCCCGGTAGAATTGCAAATCAGCAAATGTATTATTGACAGATCCATAAATAGATTGTATTATTTGCAGCTTTTTTCCCGTCCTCGTGACCATCGTTTAATCGTAAACATGAAAGTCCGTTCTGTTTTGTTCTGACGTGCGAGTCTCATGCGAGAATACAGTCTGTCATATAAGAAAGCGTTGTCTGCACATCTGAGAGAAAAGGATTTTTATTTTTCCGGGAATACACTCACGTGTGTACGCACGCCAACGGCTGCTTAAAGTACCGCGTACGCATGCTTTGAAATAATCATTCTTTTTCGGATTTACACGGACGACGCTCATAAGTACAAATATCATAACGCATCTCTCTCTCTCACTCTCTCTTTCTCTTTCTCTCTCAGTCATGAACAATAATTTTAATAATTGATATCGCTTTATCGCACAAATTCTCTCGTAAGATGCTACGATAATTCTAATCGCAATTTTATAAATTGTATGTTACAAATCGGCATTTATTGTTATAATTCACACCGCAATTTGATGACAACGTCGCTGCTGCGATAAATCGTGCGGTTATTTATTCACGAGTGCCGTAGGGATACTTGACTTCTCTATAGGGAAGCATATGCTTACACAATATCTACCATTTACATCTAAATAGATACCGTCAAGCAGAGCGATTTTGACGTCTATAAACTATCTTGGTTCTATCGTGTATAAAGAAATCGAAATCCGTTAGCGTCTAGAGGATAGATCTGTTAATAAACGAGCGATTATCCGTCGGTATGAATGCTTATTTCTGTGATTGTATAAAATAATATAATATATTGCTGTAAAGTCTGATTTAACAGAATTTATTTCCGAATTATACATTTCATGCGAATTTTCATTGATCTAAACATCAATCTGTCAAGCACGGCTAACGGCCATCCGTTATACATATATGTATATTACATACTGCATTTATACATTTTTACAACCAAGATCGCTATGAAGCGGTATAAATATTTACGGGACACAATATTTTCGCGGTGCATGATTATTTTTACAACTATAATATTGGCGGCGTATATTTATTTCAAAATATCAGTTTCGACTCTTCAAGTTCTCATCAGTCAAATGTTGATCGTACGTTCAATTATAACGGTTTTCATCGCGGACCTCATTCGCGTTCAATTACATTCCTAGCTCGAGCGTAAAGGAAACGTAATAATGCGCCTTTTCGCTAGGGGGAAATAATTTGTAAAGCTTACGAACGTTGCCTTGAGCCACGTTGGCACGGGCGACGACTCCTCGCCCTCGCCGCCGTCATCGATCTCGATTATGGCTTTGAGATTATAGGCGTCCCGACGAGATAACGTCGAGACGAGAAGGAGAGAGATTATATATGTACATACACATATATATATGTGTGTGTATATATATATATAAAATATATATACGGTAAAGTGCGCTAATCGAGCTATCGTTTAACGTCCATCGTGCTGACAGGATGACGCGCACATCCTGTATTCCTGCCGGTTAACGTCGTGCTGTAAGCGCATACCCTGTCATACGCACGCACACACGCGTGACGACAAACATCGTTGTAAACATTAATAACGAGGAACATTTAAAATGTCAGCCCGTTTCTCTCCCCCGCGATACGCAATATAGCTGTTGACGCGGAACGCTGCGATAGTGATTTTCGCATCTGCGAAAAATATCTGTCGATAATCCTTACTCCCTTTGACATTCGCTTGCGATACGCGCAAACCCTATACATATACGAACTTACGATGTAATCAACGTTACAGTAAATACGAGCTCGCTGAGAGTTGAAATGAAAAAAAGAGAAAGAGAGAAAAAGTTTGCGTGTGCGCCTGGAATTATTAATTTATTATATTTATTATTGTATTTAAATTGTATTATTAAATCTTCTATCATACGTAACTGATCAAGAATAAAAAATCTTCTTGAAACTTGAAGACGGTCTTAGCTTCAGAAAAAAATGTTAAAGCATCTGTAATCTGACGAATTTATAAAAAAGGGGTTTTCTTTAAGCACCTAAAGTTTTAAAGACGCAAATAAACGATACAAATGTTTCGTCGCGACGAAATATCGATTTTTTAAAAGGTGCTTTATAAAACCGTTATACGTATGAAAAACATATATAAAAACTATACATAAAAAAAACACGGAATATATATATTTTTGTCCTCCTGGATAAAACAAAGCGCACATTGTGATTCCGTCTCGAAATTCACCGTGTAGAGCATATAACGATAAAGCTTGGGGGTTGCGCGCAGTCAGAGGACGAAGCGAGGCTGTGCGGACTAGCCGCGCTATAAGAGGGACGCCGTGCGTCGCGACGCCGTCAGAACACCTGCCGCGCTCGGCCCGAGCTCGCCACCACAACCCCCACGATCTCTTGCGCCGCCACTTCGATCTCTCCACAACGATCGAAAGGCGAGGGAGGCCTTTCAGCCTTTCCAGCCGCGAGGGAGAGAGCCTTCAGTTCTTACTCGGCTCGCGTTGTCGCCTGTTTCCATTCCTTCCCGATCTCGCCGTCAGTGAGAGATGTTCTCCAAGTCGATCTCAACCTCGGTCCTCCTGGTCATCATCATCGTCGTCGTCGGCGGGACATTTCACGTTGCTAAAGCAGCGCTCGCCAACGATCATCGTCAGCAACAGGTATATATAAATGGATCGCTTGAATATATATTTGCCTGCAAATTAAAGTATGTATAGTAATTTAAAAAAGAAACTTTTAATTAAAATATTTGGAATTTAAGAAATATTTACTAAAGTATAATTTCAAACGATGTATTATAGATATTATTAATAGACGTAAAATATTAAAAATACAATTATATGAGATGTTAATCAGAATAATCGTAATACTTAAATATGTAATAATTAAAAGAGAATAACCGCAATATTTTTTAATGTGATATAAATAGAACAAATTATAATATTTATTAAACTGTATATTTTATACTTTAACTTTTAGTTAAAATTTGATAATTTCCAGTTCCATAAACACAAAGTAACAATAATGTAACATGTCTTGTATATAACAATTATATTGTTGAATAGGAAATTTTAACATTATATTATTGTTACTTTGTGTTTACAAGGTTATTGTTTACATATTATTATTATCTAAATAAAAACACTTTAACATTATTTTTATTTCCGTGTCGCACAAACATGTATACAATTATTCATTATTGATTATTATATATTTAACAATTTTCGTGACTTTTATTGCATCCCCGGTTAATTTTTTAATTAATAATGATTGAATTAAGAATAATAAATAAGATAACTGTAATTAGAATAAATGTGATATTGGATTATCTTTAACAAGAATAAATTGGGTTATTTCTAATGAGAATAAATTGCGATCGTTATAAAAGTATTAAAATGAGTTTTCTTATTTTTGTCTACATCGCGAAAAATTAACAAGTAGCAATTAAATTTAACTAAATATTTATTTAAATGTGTTTTAATTATCTTGATTACAAAATTTACTTAAAAATTCATATTAACAAGGTATCTCAAAATCTCTCTCTGAATACACGTGCAATTTTAATTTAATTATATTACATTTTTATTTCTTTCTTCTATCAAAAGTAATTGGTTTGAAATAAATGAATAATTTATTTAAAAATCATTTTAGCGTAACAAACTTGATGAAAATAAAATTACTTTTACAGGAGACACTACATAATAAAATCATCGTAGGTTTCTTCCGCAATTAAAAAGCTCTTTCTTAAGAAAATTCATTGCTTAATTGGCCATTATATTTTTCTATTTATTCAATAATCAATCAATGATTTGAATATTTATAGTACAATTTATAGACAGTTTCGAAAATATATTTTAATAAATAAAGTTTAATAAAATTAAAGAATAATTATATATAATAATAAAAACATATATAACGTAATCCATTGAATAATTATTTTTTTAGTACAAAGAACAGAGTTAGGAATTAAGAATACGAGAGACTTGAATTAAAATTCGATATAAGTGAATCGCATTAGAAAATAAATTAGAAGATAGTAAGAGAGTTTCCAAAGCTAAGGACTTAAAGAACTTTTTAATTGTATTACAAGTGACATCTAAAATTGCTAACTTATAATGAGTTTTGATTCTCTACTTACTAGTCACTCCTTCTAGTTAAGGTTTGGACTTCTTTTTACTACTTTACTATGAAGACAGAAATAAATAAGTAACGTAAAGTCACCGCATCAAAGACGAAAGCTTAATTAGATAAGTTTTTTGCCACGCTTTATAATAGATAAAGCGATATCTTTTCAGCGCGTTTTTATTACAATTTTTACAGAAAAGAGTTCGCACGAGCGAGAGAATTTTTTAATCTACATTATTTCGCTACTCGGTATTTAATTTCTATAACAAAACGTTATTATATAGAACTGTATTCATTGGTGTGTAAAAACAGAAATTTAAAAAAATTAAATCGAGCTTATAATGACGTACATGACGCTTTATTTTATCAATTCCATGTATATACAAAGAGAATTAAAAGGAATAAACGAAAACTTCGAGCTGCCATCCTATATTACGGTACCAGGGACCTCGCGTGTCACATTAACGATGTACGATAATGATCTTACGTATCGTGACCGGCAAACGCGCCCGTATTGCGATTTGCACCGGGGCCATCATTCAGACACGAAAGACTTCGGCAATTACTCTCGAGACAGGTTTATCTGGCAGGTGGGGACGCGGTTTTCGTATAGCGGCTCCCACATCCGCCGGTGACAGTCAAGAAATAATGTTAATTAAATAACGGATTTTTCATTTCGCACACACGCGAAACCGGGCACGCGGTGGAAAGTGCAATTAGCGCGATTTTTGCCCCGGCACGAAATAACAGCTGCTCTGAACAAAACGTAACAACGAGAAATGCTGCGCGAGCTACCTCTTCAAGTCATAATGATCGTTTCTTTTACCGGCGGACTTTTTCAGCGAATTTTGTATCTGCAGTTCGGAATCTCGCAATTATTTTTTTATACCGCGATGACCAGCGTAATTCTTCGATATTTTCGGAAACGAACAGGCGAATGCGAAGCTGACAGAAACGAGATAGCATTGAAAATTACATAAAAACAAGATTCTTTACATTATAAAACAAATTTTAGCTTTGCTTTTTGAAGTATCATTTAATCACGCTTATTGTTAGTTGTATTGTGCATTTAATTAAATGGAATTTATTTGCGCTTTGAACCAAATATTGCGTTAATACTGATATCGCGACCTTCTTTAATTGTTTGTTAGCAATAATAACATTCGGATCAAATTACAGTTTATTATTACGAAGTACTTTGAAATTATTATGCATTCATTGATTCAAAAATCGCAGCGAGATTCCACTTCAGATAATAAAAGCGATATGATCGACTGTACTGTGATGTAATACAAAAGCACACAAATTTACTTGAATCTGCCTAACGTTGCATACGCGGGATTTTATACAAAAATATTTGTTGAATCAATAATTTGCATCTACTGTGTTTTGCATAATATACTCCTTTTTTTTAGATAACGAATGAAGCAGTTGCCAATATTTTGGCTTATGAATCGGGAGCGAAGAGTTCATTCGAGGTACCGCGTGAACATTACCGGCCGATTTCAGGTAAGTGAACAATGGTGATTGCAAATAATATATTATACAGTAACATGTATAAATAATATTAAAAATTATAGATTTCAATTTCTTTTCGCACATTTTATTACTTGTGTATATATATATATATATATATATATTATAAACGTTTAGGAAAAACAGTTTTATTCTAGGTAGAAACGAATCTCATTAGAGTAATTGCTTGTCTGAACCGACTATTTGAAATATTACATTTATATAATCTTTATGTTATTACATCGTGCCACGTGTGTTTAAACAGATGTTTGCGTATCGCTACCAATGCTCAACTATAAACGCCGCAATGGCGACGTTTGCTCATATAATTGAAACTAGTAGCAATATTAGCAGTAGTTTGCCGCTAGTGTTATAAGTTATAAGTTTGCGGACGGAGTAATCTAGGAGAAGAAAAATTGTACTTTCGAAAGATTGAGAAAAATGACTGTTATAAACCTAACAAGTAAACAGGTGGGCTTTGAAAGTACAACGCGATATCTATTATAAAAGTAACAAGTAAAAACTTTTCACTTGTTATTATTAATTTCATTATCAAAAGTTCTTAGTTATTTATCCATTCATTTATTATAAAAGTTCATTACATGAAACCACATAATTTCTTTTTCTACTGATAATTGCTTGAAAATAATTCATGTATATAAAAGAGTAACTACTTTTCAACCTTTTATTCTCTCCTTCTGTTTTTTTGTGGTTCGAGAGAAATATATAAGTTAATAGCTTGCAGGTTTCTATATGAATAATAGGTTTAATGTAAAAGTGATGTTTCAATATAATTCTCTGTAGTAATAAATTTAATTAAAGTTTAATCTTAAAACGCGATTTCTTTAATGCGATTATGTTCCCATCATTCAATTTCACCTTTTAAAATTCTATCTCTGAAATATTTCTTAACTGGATATTGCATATAAATGTTATGTAATTCCATTTAATAAGCTATTCAATTTCCATTTTAACAGCCACTTGTAATTATGTTAATTCATTATAAGATGTTTAAAAGTGTGATCCAAGTGTTTTGGTGTTTTGCGATAAAAGCGTATCGCACGCTCGTAAGCTTCGTAATTGAGGCGTTTGATACGGTAATTGCGTTATTGCACAAAATCGCATTAATGGATGGACCATGCAGTTTCCGCAACAGTAACCGAACTAGTGTATAATTTCCGCACATTGAGTATTATACAATAACCGTGTAATCGCATTCCGGATGCGATTAAGCGAAAATTTAAATCAGATTTTATCTAAACTTAAAATTAAATTTTTAATCCAATGTTAATGACTTTTATATCTTTCGCATTTAGTGTGATTACATTTTATAGAACAAGTCACGTTCAAGCATTTCATTTTGCTATCATTTAGTATGCAAATATTTGTCACCTTTAGTAATAAATTCTGTGAATACGTCCGTATTCACACAGAAATAAAAAATAATATAAAAAATTTATAAATATATTATACATATACATACATAGAATTCTTCAAGTATTTAATTAGAATATTGAAATATATTCTTACAATCAGATACAAAATATAAATAATGGAATTATATATTAAAACTTTCGTTATTTTATTTTATGAAATATTATTTTACGATAATTTATAAAATGTCTGTACGTGTATAGTAGATTACATCAATATAAAAATTAAATAACGAGATGAAAATGGTTACAAAAACTTGTTACACGATTTACATATCAATTCTTCTGTATCATACGTTAAAATTTATTTTAGAATGCAGTTCTGCAATAGCATACAATTTTATTGCAGATATTTTCATTTACATTGAAAAATATTTACAGAAAGTAATGATTAAAATTTTAACATTCTATTACAGATTGCATGTTTGTTACCTCAGAGAGTGGACCGTTCTCTTACATATCGCCGACCGATGATGACAACGTTTGTGGAATATACTTCTTGACTGATCCCGATCGCGTAGTAGAAATACATTTCCATAGCTTCGATGTCCCCTGCGATCATCGTGGACTTCTGGCAGTATGTAATCACAAATTATTACATAAAAATGTTAATTTTTAACAATAATAAATAAAAGTAATAAATTAAAATTCCTTTCCAAATAAGACGAAGTAAAACAACGATAATAAACGTAAGATAAGATAAATAATTATTTCAGGAAATTAATACAAAATATAAACATACTCCTATATCTTATTGAACATCGAAACTTATTATTTAAATAATTGTTTATGTTTAAGAAATATTTGCAAAATGTTAATAAGGAATAATACAATATGATTAAATTAAGGAAATGTGTTTCGGAGTAACTGACAAAGTATTATAATAACAGACAGAAATTTATTAATTACGAAAGTTGTAAAATTCCTGCGAATGTCATGAACAAGTCTTGAATCTTTCTGTGAAAAGCAGAACGGAGGGAAATATATAAAACATAATCCCGCAAAATGCAAATCTCTCTACCGTGAAATTGTAGGTTGCTCGCTTATGTTCAAGAGCAACAATGGGCAAAATCGTAAAAGCCATTTAGAAGAAACGACATCAACGATGTCATGAACGAATTGTTGCAAGACACGTGCCAAGAGAAAAATCGAATCGGGAAGTTTTCTCCTTCGATTCTCACCCCGCTTCTCCCTCTTGCTATTAATGGAAAACTCCTGTAGGGTAAACCCGGATAATCCTTCGATAGCGGTGTATGTCATGTGCCGCGAATGCACAGAAGTCAATACCGAGAGAAGAAAGCTTTTAACAGCATTACCCAATCAGCAGATAACGTTTATTAAATGTTTTTTAAATGTTTTTTTTTTCATTGATTTTACATTTGTAGATTTTTATTGCCAAGAAACATTTATTAAACGTTAAAAAAACATTTATTTTACATTTAAAATCCATTTGTTAAATAAACGTTTTTAACATGTTTATTTTATAATTATTTTACATTTATTTCACATTTATTAGTTATTTGCAACGTACATGTAATAAATATTTTTTTTACGTTTGTTTAATATTTATTTTAGATTTAATTCACATTTATTTTACATTTATTACTAATTAAGAACGTAAATGTAAACGTGCGTCATGATTTAATATTGAAATGCGTTCTCTTAAAAATAATGCCTACACATATACATAAAATTTCTATAATTTCTATGTAACACATATAAGATTTTTGTGTAAACTGAAACTGTAATATATTATACATATGTACTTTGCAAATTTCTACATGCAATATTAATAATCGACATAATATTTAACTTTTACTAAATTTTGCGACATAATATTATTCATAAAAAATTTTATATGTTTTTATAATATTAACAAATATATAATATATTTATAAAAACAAAGAAGATAAAATAATTTTAATATACAGCTTTACTTAAATATTTTATAGAGAAACGAGAGAAGTTAGTAAATTGAAAAATACACTCTTATTTGAACGATTAAGTGACGTTTGATGATGAGAAGGTATAATTAATTTATCTTTAATTAATTATTGAAAGGTAATCGATGGCTGGGAATTGAATGGCGAAATATTCCCGAGTGAGAGCGACCATTCTTTATCAATAAAAGAGAGGACGAATGAGTTCTGTGGTAAGAACAGATGGTACAAAAAGACATTTACAAGTTCGCAGAACGCTGCACTCCTCCAATACAGAATACCTCTACGTGGGAAGGGCTTTGTCGTATCTGCGAGATATCCAAAAAATCCAAGACGTAAGTATTATTGCTCGAGCATGCCATGAATTTTAGAAAAGAAACTTTTGTAAAATTTCTTTGTAAATGTGTAATCTATTTATGATAACTTTCTTCCAATTAACGAAAGTTAGATCTATCGTTGAAATTCGAAAATAATGAACATTGGAAAATCGATGTTATTCGTTTTACAACAAGTGCCCGTAAGACATTAACATTGCAAATCCCCAGCCATTCATCGTTTTAGTCTTGTAATTCGATTACATTGTATAGACTTGATGCTGCCCTAAGCTTGAATATCGTCTCAACGCCCTAGATATTCTATAGATCAGACTCTGATTAGATTCACAATTTCATCTGCGACAGAATACGATGAACTAGATACTATTCGTAAATTAGAACGTATCAGGTCTAATTTTACAAACTGGGATTATACTTCCTTTTTAAAGATAAAAAAGAATATTACAAGAAAATTATTGCATAATTTCGTGAACTATATTTTTTCATGAACCAGGTTATTTAATACAGGAGAATATATTATGGGGTAAAATAATAAATTTATAGATTTATATAATATCATACTAGAAACCCCTAGCTGATTTTGATTGAAGTGATCCAAGTTAAACTTTTGTGTTTTTTTTTTTGCTTTTCAGCCTGTAATGTCTTGTCAGTCAGCACAACGGATCCATTTACGCTTCGCAATTATGGCAGACGGATTAATTGCACCCTCGTGGCAGTGTACCCCGGTGCTGTACGAATAATTGCCCTCGGAATCGGCGGTAGTAGCTCGCATGGCGTCGTTCGCACAACCGAAACTGGCACTTTACGCAAAGTATGTCGTAAAATCTTTTTTTTCTCGATTTATAGCCGCTGTCATCTTTTTACATCTTCAATATTTCATCTCCGAGATAAGCAAAATTAAGATAGAAATTTATGTCGCTGACACAACAATTTTACATTTATTTATAATTATTAAATTATAAAATTTAAAAATCGAATTTAATAATAATCCAGTAATAATGATTGATTACTTTAAAATTAATCATTTTTATTTTCTTTTTATTTAAAATAATTAATCCTTATTTGTTAAATTTGTGGTTATAAAAGAACCTTTCAATTCGAAATATAAGAATAAACTTTTTTCACGAGAATCAAACTGTTTTATGTATCGAAAAAAGTTTTATGCACAATGGCTAGTTCTTTTTTATATACATTATTAATTGTAATGCGGTTTATTTTCAGTGCGACACGAGGAGTCCGCGGGATCAAGTACAGATTGGAGGTAGCCGCGGTCTCGATACGACGAAACTCGACGTAATTGACTCTATTTGCGGCATTGATTCCAAACCCGGTAATGAGTCTTTCATACACGGAATCAACGAATCACGATTGAAAGCGCTGACTCGATGAATAGAACCACATTAATTTTATACTTCATTCATATCGCTACTTTTCCAATTTGTATACATAATTGTCATGCTTATACGTATGTACCTGAAAAATACTACATATACATACATATACCCAAATAGCACAAATAATCGTTAAACTCAAAAAGGATTCAAGGATTTTTTAAAATTCTTTATAAATTAGCATAGTCTGTTTGAAATAAACATCAAAAAAAGATCCTTTCAAAAAGGATTATATGAAAGAGTTTCTCGGATAAAAAGAATTCCTTTTGTATTCGAAAAAAAGCTCAGAATTGATGACACGAAACCAACTTTCAACTTCTTTTTCTGAATTCTTCAGAATATTTTTAGAACAGAAATGGGATGGAAAAAGAATTTATTTCATAATACGGGAATTTAAAAAGAATTCTTTTAAATGTGGGTACAGATAATCGAATATTTCAGTTATAATTAAGAATTCATTTTCTCATTTTAGATATCAAGGAGCTCGTGGCGTATGACATAACAGCGGTACGATTGTTATCGAGCGGCTACTACGATAACTTTGTGACAGTGGCAATAAGTCCAATTGTAGACGACAGTCTATTGGATTCCGCTTCCGGTCTTTAAAGCGACTGCTTCGAGCAATCTCGTCATCGTCCGCCGCACTCGCTACGCGTCTATTTTCGACGCGATTTACCTTCGAACCATGCGGACGTAATGCCAACATAGGGTTGTGTAAAACATAGCGTGTCCCTCCGATAGTTTGCAGATTATGTATTTGTGTTACACATGCTAAAAGACAGCGTAGAATATCGCATATATGTGAGCGCAAGAAGATGAGTTCTGTCTAAGACTGATTATTAATTCTCTTCTTCTATTCTTTTACTTCAACAACGTCATTGTTTTATTTCGTCGTGATACTTCTCATAATACGTGCTCATGATAAAATGAATACAATAGATATTTATTTTATTGCTATATCTATTTGATTATTTAATTTAATGATTAATTTATCATTTAATCATTAATGTTTAAACAGTAATTTAATAGTATCGTTAAATGTGTTATTGCATGCACATAAAATTTTTATTAATGCTGATACAAATTATATATTCAATATTTTATTTTGTATTAAATCATAAAATGTTTTAAATAGAGCATTTTGCTTATTTTTACATACATTATAATTTTTATATTAACATTAATAAAAATGTTTAATTTCTCTATGACAGTGAATGTGTTTTAAGTGAAACAAAAATGTAAAACAGTAGATAGCTTAATATGTATATTTGTATTTATTTAAGTTAATAAACAATCGAAAGTAGACATTTATCGCTTAATGAATTATATTTTGAACCGCTTCTGTTTAAGAAAATGTTATACATGACAGCAGCTTTAGAAAAAAAAAAATTTGTATTAATTGCATTATCAATTTGATAACCGGAAATATTTGACGAAAATATATTTTATATAAAAACTTAAAATGTAGAGATAATAAATTAAAATCGAAATGTAATCTAAGAGCATTAAGTTTGAAATATTTTTCATCAGCAATTATGTAAAACAATAAATGACTGACCTCAAAACGTCTAATTTCGGATAAACACGGCGTCTAACATACTGAAGATGTATCGGAGCATTAACGGTGATACGAGTACGTAATGGTGATATCTTGAAACGTTTGTATCATTCTTGTTATTGATTAATAAAATTCTAATTGAGCGTGATTCATGCAGGTAATTACAGCCAACGCAATGCAACGCCAGAAACCAATCGTCATTCACCACGAAGTATTTACATTTCGCTCGATATATGATACGCGTTCGATATCCAATAAGAGATCAATCTTCTCTAGAGATTTTCGCAAATGCCGTTTTTTTTCTAGACACATCCACCTTTCCCCGCCGTGCTTCTTTAGGGGAAAATATAGGGGATTTGTTTCGAACTCTAGGGGTTTTTAGAGGATTTTAAGATACGCGTTAGGGGAAAGTCTCTGAACCTGACAACACTGAATCAGAGAGAAAAAGCGGAACATGGCGACGTGGTCGTGGTGCAGCGCAGATTGTTTTTAATTTCATCCTTTGCAAGTAATCGGTGTCTGTACGAGCAAGACTCCAGGTTATCGTGCCGACTAGCCGAGAGAGCATTCAGAACGTGACATAAATCGTAGAAATATGAATTACAATCACTCGAACGCACGCCGAGGTGAGCGTAACCTACGAATACAGATGTCAACTTGTTTTCTGTTTTCCATGTATTTACAATCGTTTACGTCGTTACATTTACGATATCTTCACTTTTTATAATGATTTTTTTTTACAGAAATAATAGCTTGATTGCACAAGTCGTTCTTACTAATAATAATAATTAGTCGTGTAATAGCGGCTTGTTGTGGTAGGTCTGTTTTTTACAGCTGCACTGTGAAGAATATTTTCTGCACTTAAAAAGAAATAAGAATGTAATTAGATATAAAAAAAAAAGAGGAAAGTACTAAAAGTTCAGCTGCAAAGAACAGAGGAGTATTTCCATTATTTCGAATAAGATTATTAGTTTTATTATCGTCCAATCTTACGTGATAAAAGCATGAATTCAGTTAATTTTATTATCATTGTTATCATTAATCGAAGCGTATGATTAAGCTAATTTTATTCTCGTTATTCTCATTGTATTTAAAGATAAATTGTTTACAGGAAAACCAAAGAGATTATTAGATCCATCAGCTGGCTTGCCTGCACCAACTCCTCCAATGGCACAGAATCCGTATGTGTATAACCAACAGGTAAATTTTACAAAATGTACATGATTATTTTGTTTCATTTATAACATTACAGAGACCAACTTCAAACAAATTTGCTATTCTGTTAGTAAAAGTGCTTGCATCAATGTATTGTTTTCATATATTTATCACATTTTACGTAATCTATGATACATCAGATTTTTTATCAATCTATCATAATTAACTTCATTCTAGATGCCCATGAATAATGGTGCAATGCCAGAATATGGTTTCAATGTTCCTGGACAGGCGCCACCTTCGTACGGATTTAATCCGCAGATGTCAAATTATCCACCCAGCGACAATCAAGGAGGGGAGTTTGCGAGTCCGCAATTTGCTGCACAATTTTTGGCTCAGCCAGTTGTCACAAATATGGCTGTGCAATATGGAAATGCATTAGTTGGTTCCGGAAAACAGCATATCGAGAAGTATGTGCCAGTGACAACGTATGTGACAGCGTTGAAATATTACTTTGCAGTAAACACTGATTACGTCTTCGCAAAATTATTGCTGTTGTTCTTCCCGTTTACACATAAGGTAAGCCTTAGGACGAGACGTTATTTAAACAATATGACAAATATATTGCACAGTTCAAACAATTTCATTTATTATACATAGAATAATTTTACATAGAGGTAAATTATAAAGATTAATAGTTTCGATCAAATAGTTTCGTTGCGCAAATTCAATAATAATGCTTTCTTACAGGACTGGACTGTGAAGTATGAGCAGGATGTACCATTGCAACCGCGATACGAGACTAACGCCCCAGACATGTATATTCCTACAATGGCGTTTTTCACATATGTTGCTACGGCAGGATTAGTTTTAGGCACGCAGGAGCGTTTCACTCACGAACAATTAGGTATACTAGCTAGTTCGGCTCTTGCTTGGGGTTTGATCGAGTTGATCGTTCATACTGTGAGTTTGTACGTGATGAATCTTCAGACGAGTCTAGCAACGTTAGACTTGTTGGCATACTGCGGTTATAAATATGTCGGTATTAATGCGGCACTATTGATATCGTTGCCATTTCGAAAGTTTGGTTACTACGTGATGTTACTGTACTTCAGTATTTCTCTAGCTGTCTTTCTAATGCGATCGTTAAAATTGAGAGTCATTCCACAAGGCCATAGTTCGTACACAGCCTCGGGTAATAAGAGGCGGGTTTACTTTATACTGTCTTTGGCTGCTATGCAACCAGTTCTAATGTGGTGGTTGTCGTATTATCTGATTTAAGTAGTAAAATGCGAGAAATCTAACAGCAAGGAGGAAGAGACGGGGGAGACGGAAACGTGTATATTTATTATTTGGTTACTAATATTATCTGTACATTTTTTGTAATAAAATCCAACACGATTATACTATCACTTAGATATATAATGCGTCAATTCGTTTTTATTTTTTAACGGATAAAGGTAATTTTTTGTAATGTGTCTGTAATGGATATCAATCTTGTTGGAGCAAAGTATAATTTTGTGACTGACGTTAAAGGATCGTGATGAAAATCCCTTGAAATAAATTTTTCTATCAAATGTCAAGTGGTGTTTTGAAAATTGATAAGATTCAGTCTTACTGACTATCTCATCCTCTCATTTTAAGGTGATGCTGGAGCACATCAGCAC
>VBVR01002996.1:0-19552 GCA_011638315.1 Tetramorium parvispinum | reverse complement strand
ATATATTACTGTGGCAACCTTGTGGCAACCTTGTACCAATTCTTACCATTCCTAGTTACTTTCTCTTACCAATGTTTTATTATGTAGCCTCGTTCATCTCATTTGTTATCGATTAAACATTTACCTTTTGTTATTATATCCATTCATTTTTATTATTCATTCCTTTATCAGCCTTTGTACAGATTACACGTTTATAAGAATAAACTGATAATTTACTAAATATCATAAAGTCTCTATAAATATCTACGAAACCACCACAACAATATATATATATCACAGTTCTAAATCTACTCGAAAAGAACTTTATACGAATCGACATGATGTTCTCTTTCAACACAATTTTGTTACTATATAATATCTATCATGCAGTCAAATTCCTATTGTGTTCCATAGTGAACACGCCGTGCACGTAACAGCGGCGACAGCAGCAGCAGTAGCAGCTGCTGCTGCTGCTGCTGCTGCTGCGTGGTTCTGACGATGCCTGCGACCCTACGCTTCAGGAAAGTTTCGAGCACCGGTGACGCACGGCCGTGGCAAAAGTTATCGAGCAATTTGCCTTCCACAACGAGACGACCGTGCAAGCGAAGCTGGAAAGAATCGGAGAATAGCGAGGGAGGACACAAGTCTGACTGAATCGCCAACGTAGTTGTAGTTGTAGTCGTCGTCGTCGTCGTCATTGTCGTTATCGTCATTCGAAAACGACGATGGTACTGGTTCCTAACGTACGTGTACCGAGTTCCGAGAACTTCCATCGAAATGTTGACTTCTGGTACCCTTTGAATTTTAAACGATGAGCAGCAATTCATGGCCTTTGCACCGATCAACTATTGCCTGCTGCTGCTTTCTAACTACGTAATATTAAATCTTGATCCTAATTGCGTAATGGTAACTCGACCCTTCCAATAGCTTTTTCTTTAGTTTGTGATTCTTGGCATTCTGAAATGCGAATCTTTATAAAATTGTTATGTGGCATTTGTCCACAATTTGTCCATATTTCCATAAATATTCGTTTTTTTATCCATTTTGCAAAAAATTAAAAATAAAAGTTGTACTTCACAAACCTTTTTCTTTTTCCAGATTCTGATCAATGAGCGAGAAACGCGTCGCGTCGTTCCTTTTATTTTAATTTTTTTGTTCTATTTTTATTTCAAGATCGAACTTAGTATTCAAATACTTCAATTTATGTAATTAATTCGGTATTATGGAAAACAACGTTTACAAAGTTCCGAAAGTCGTATATATTAAGATTAGATATTTACGTCCTTTATTTTAAAATAATATCTTTTCTTTGTAAACTTTTCGTATTATCCTACTTTAATCTTCTTAATCGCAATCGTGCGATCAATACTCTTACCGATTAAAATAAAATAATACTAAGACTTTACAAAGTAAATTACCGTGGTTACGATAAACAATCTAATCAGAAAAGTTAACGTCATTTATACTCGAATTATCTAAGATAATAGTGTGTTTATTGGCGTTATGAAATGGTATTATTTTATGCATAGTATGCGAATAAAGTACCTCGACCATCACTTTATATGTAATTTAAGTAGGCAGATGAGAGAGAGATAAGCACACATTGCAACGCACATACAATTTAGATTATGCACACACTAATATTTCACATTCTATGTATCTAGATTGCTGTTGTATGTACACGTAATCCTAACACTGATATTTTCCCTTGCATCCGTTTAGCATCCTCGACGTATCACTCGTAACAAAGAGACAAGAGTTTCCAATCGAGAACATAATCGCGAGCCTGTTAATAAACATAGCCGCCGAGAGTGTCTCAGGCAGCTTTTCGTTGTATAACTTAGCATGTTATTGCGCCCCAGCCTTTCATTTCCATCCATCACAGAGGGAACTACAAACGAACAGGACGTACGACCAGCCAGTAGTATGTCCGACCTGCTTTGCATCGGAAAAGGACCTTTCGCAGGTCGCGTGTGTAGCTCCGCCGTCCCTAACAGTAATCGACGTGTTTTCTATTCGGTGGACGCGCGCGTTGGTTCCATGGGAGGCGAGTTTTTCGAGCACGATGACAGCACGAGCAGGGAACGTGCAGGGACACCCGGCCGGTTTCGACACGATGGCAGTCTACGAGAGTCCGACTACAATCGGCCGAGGAGGGCGGGAAGGGAACGGTAGGAAAAGGAACTGTATTACCCAAGTGGACGTCGTCGGCGATCCAACGTGTCCTAGACGTCCCCTGGGAGACACCCAGGTCCACCCCGGGACGGTAATGGTGTCGCGGCTGTGCGAACGCGCCAAGAACCTGGCACTATGCCCACATACAGAGCTCTTCCTTCCTTCGTGACGAGCTTGTTAAATTTATCGAAAGCGCCAAATTAGGGGGGAAGCGAGCGTTCTCTCCTTCGATTTCCTCCTTTCGAGTGCTTTTCCTGACCTCCCATTACCCTTTGCGAAGATTTCGAATCTGAAATCGCGAATTTGGAAGCGACAATCGCGCAAAACGCACGTCTACGATAATAAACCAGGAATGAAAGATTGATTTAACGTCGCACATTTGCATTTCACGAGATTTCTCCCGAATTTGTAATTGAGAAAATATTCGGTAGCAAAAGGCAAAAGACATATTTTTTTACTCTAAATAATTTATTTAATTGCGTAACAAAGATGAAATCGATCTTGCCAATTCCAATTACGCCTGAATATGACGAAACCGGAATCCCGATGCCGATATCGTAGTTGCACAGACGATTTCGGCTTCTTCGCGAATTACGATTATCACCGTACCAGCTGACGTACAGCGGAAGTGTATGAAGTAGCCTTTTCGTCCAAGAACCATGAATGATCTGAAACTCCGGAGAAACTGTACTCTCGTAGAGGGCTTCGAACGGGGTGCTCGTTGAATCGCAACGATTATTGCGGTAGCAGCTGACGACGACGAGATCCCTAAACTACTCGCAAACTTAACTCCCTTCCCCCATTTATCCCCTCGAAAGACCGTAAGGAGGCAATCTCAGGTCGTGCCCGAATCACTCTACACATATCCTTGATAATAATAAGAAATACCACCCTTTGAAAGAAATCGCTAAACGGGGAGAAAATCCGAGTTTCATGTTCCAGCGTAACTTAGTTGAAATAAAGTGTGTCGTCGCATCCCGTCGTAATTCTCCAAAAATTACCTACGTTACCATGAGAAAGAAGCTAATTCTATTGTTGTTATGTACAGTACATTGTACTTGTTCAAAGTAGACTTAATTTAACGTGTAATAAATAAAAAGTAAGATAATTTATTAATATAAATAATTATGATTGTGAATATGAGTTACATAATTATAAAATAAAGTAATTCAAAAATAAAATACATAAATTTATATAATCACGATAAAATGTATTATACTTTTAAATCGTATTTTATTGTAAATATATAATTTTAATAAGACATTGTAATTAATATAAGCGAAAATAAGAATTTTATATCCCTCGAACTAAATTAGATAAATCGTTAGTTGTAACTCTTTCAAGAGACGCCTCCCGTAAATCAGAAACATATTTCCACCAAGTCGCCATCATTTCAGTTCATAGCCACTAATAATTCTCCCCGGTGCAAAAGAAAAAACAAGAAGGAAATACGGGTTTCCACCGAAAAGCGGAGACTGCGCCGCTTCCGCATAAACGACGCATAAAAAGCCACGCTGCATATTCAAATTCCTAATTGCTCTTCGGCAAATAAATTTCGGCACCGCGGGCGACGCATATAAGCCACCGTGCTCGTGTCCGTCGTTCCTAGTGATTTATAATTATAATTACAGGTAGCGCGCGGCTCGTCCATCAATTTCGGCGGGTGGCGCATGGCGAACGCGTATTTTTAATGCGGATGGCCTCGTTCCAGGTAGCTGAGCGCAGGCTCGTATATCACCGGCAGTTTTGTGCAAGCTGTTACTGAGACGGCACTGCGAAATAAAATTTTTCCCTTTCCCCCGCACACGGAATCGCAGCGTCATAAACCGCCCAGCCGGACGGTCTGGACGGTTGCTCTCGCTTCGTCGAATACAACGCGTATTTAAAGTTGCAACTTTATCACAAGATCAAGAAGCGCCCGTGCTACATTCGCGTGCGAAAATCCCGCCAACAGTATTCGCGTTACGGACATGCCTGTACTTACTGGACATCGATTCGTGAACATAACATAAAAAAAGTTCTTAATTTTATTGAAAATTTGTATTGCAGTTGCAAAATCACGACATAGGATAGAAAATCAATGAATAGGCGTTAATACATCAAGCCGCAATAGATTAATTGAATTTTAGCAATCTCTCTCTTGTGATTTCCTACCTAGTTTCACATCTTTCGGATTCTCCCAAATTGTTTGCTTCTCTTGTCAAACCTCTTACTAAATTCATTACGGTAGCTAAGGTATCCAACTTGGTTCTCTCATTCGAGGACAGGATTGAACGAACGGAGTCCTTGTCGACCTTCATCGAAGAAATGGAGATTAACGCTTTAGCTGGCACCGAGAGAACCTTCCAATAGCCATTGTCTGCTCGTTAAGAAGGCGACACATGGCGCAGATTAATTATGAGCGATTGCTTCAGGATTAAACGATCCCCTGGCCGAGTAACGGAGATTCGCCGCATACCAACCGGAAATGCTGATGTAACGAGACGAACGGCGCCTAATACCAATCCCGGTAGGTCGATCCTAATGAAATTCACGGCATCGTAGACGCGTCGATGCCGTGGAATTGCCTAATAAGCACTATTCGTGACAAATTGCCTGGTCGTGATGTAATGGTATTTTGAGGCGGCGCAACTCGACGAAGACAGAGGCGGGAGGAGAAAGACGGAGAGAGAAACTTCAAGGCGGATGCGAAGAGGTCGCAACCCGGCTCGAATAACGGATTGTTGTGTTACCGAAGCAGAGCAACATACATCAGGGAGTCAACATACATCAGGATGGTGACTACAGACTGGAATGACAATAATTGATTTCGCCGCCGTTCCCTCTTCCCCTTATCTTCGCTATTTCTCTTCTTGCTCTCCTCTGCTTGCTTCTCTCTCTCTCTCTTTCTCTCCCCCTCATCTCTTCCCTTCTCTTCCTCTCAATTTATTATGGCTTAGTCTGATTAGCTTATTCACTTAGTAATCTAAGCTTTTTGTTAATCCTCGATAAATAATATGACGCTTAACGCGAAGGATAAATGATTCTCGAAACTTCCCAATAATGGCTTTCGAAACTTCTCACGTATAACATGAAATTAATCTTCCTTAATTTATTTTATCTATTAGTAAGAAATTATTTTAACTGAGTTATAAGTTCAAAATGACGAATATGAAAACGATATTTCGTGGTCATTAAGTGCACGGGAAAGATCTGTTAGTTATTTGTTTGTAGTTGGCATTAATCCGCTCCGGAAACTATATCCTAATGCTCGCAAACTGCTCTTAAACTCAAAGTCACGTGGGCGAATCCGTGGAACGTTTCGCACCTCACGTTACTCCAAGTCCTACAATTTCGGGATGTTACTCATCCCGGAGTTAATAAATTACATCTCTCTTTCTAGCTTCCTCCACGTCTTCTCTATCTCACTCGTGGACTTTTCCTGTCTTTCTCTCTACGTCTCTCGCGTTCGTACGCTGGTTCTATCTGACGTTTTCTCCTCTCTTCCCGTATAACCCATCCTCTTCCCTTCTCTACCACCCATCAACGCCCTACGCACATACACACACATACATACGTATATACAGACACAGTCTCCAACCCCCTATCTCGTTTACCCATCCTGCGGCATCTCCGCGCGCAAGCAACCACTCGCGTCTCAGTCGGCCCGGTAATTTCATGCTCGAACTGACGGGGTCGATGGAAGGCACCAGTCAGAGAGATCCTCACCCGGGGCGACGGCCCGTCATCTTTCATCATCTTCACTTCCGAGCAACACCTGCCGCCTCGCAGCCGCTAGCGCCGATTTCGCCGAGAAATTGTTGGCATCGCGAGAAGTTCCGAGAGAGCGAGAGAGGCAAGAGCGCGGCACGGCGCGCGCACAGACGCAATAATAATCCGATTCTACTCTTATCAATCTGAGACTCGAAGACGTAGATATCCCAGGTTCGCTCGCAAAAATCCTTGTGGATCATGACTGTCCGATCGACGGGATTCCGCTATTGCTTGTTGACTCGAGAATACCCGGGAGAAACTCCTAGATATACCTCGTTACACGGATAACAGAATTGTCTTTTTTTTTTTAGTCGACATTAATCCGCTCTGGGAAATATATCTCGGGACCCACAAACTGCTCTTAAACTCGAAGTCACGTGAGCGATTCCGTGGGACGGTTCGGAGATCAAAGAGCAAGGAAACAGCTAGAGAGAAACGAGCCCCACGGGAGGACCGTGTAAGCAGCGTAGTTATTTTGCGGGATATTCTTGATACATAAATTTAGCATCGTACATTTTATCAAATTTGCCAATCAGTGCAAAAATATGATTATCTCTGACAAATATTTTGCATTAAAAAAATTCTAACTAAATTTTTATAAACATAATTAGTACAAGTTCTACTATTAAAAAATACTTTACAAAAATGATTTCACAATAATTAAACAACCATACTAGCGATTATTGTCATAGAGTATAAAAAAATGAGTTATATGTAAAAGTAAAAATAACAAATTCATAAGATATATTTAATATATTTAAAGATTAAAATCTCTTGTCATAAATAACGTGACTTATTTATGCAATATTTTCCGATATCTTTGATATCGCAATCCTCCATGAAATAGGATACTAACGTAAAAAACTCGATAAAATACTTTAAATTCTGACGCGGCGCTATAGATGCACGCCAGTCTGATAACCGCGTCTATCCGCAAAGTTGTCGGGAACCATTTAGTTCGGTCAGAAGCATCACGTTGGAAGTGAAATAACTCGGTCAACCCAAAAGAAAGTTTCTCAAAGTTTACGACGCCGAGGTGCGTTTTTAACGCGGATAAATTCGATGTACAAGGTGAAAGCCGTTCCTAATGAAAGATGACTAATCAGTTACGAATCTCGCGGAGACAGCGATCATAGGAGTAAACGTCCTAGCGGCGATTTCGAGGAGCTAATCTCGTAGTGCCATCGCGAAGCCGCGACGTGGCAGAAAGTTTCAAACGGACGGACACGCGATTTATATCGACGCGAATGATAAGGTCACGCGGAACGTTTTCTCCCGAGCAAGTGGCATCGTCATCGCGGCGTCTGCCGCCACGGGAGCTCCATTTTACGCGCGTATTACGTCAAGGTGGTACGTTCGTGAAACGCGGCTCGGCACGACTCTTTTCTCCGACGACTCTCACCCCTGCTTCCGGACCAATACCTTAAAAGCACCATCCACCCTCACCGCAACCGTGGCTCACTCTGAGAAGCTCGCTCGGTTCTTCCAGCCCCGAGCGCCGCTATCAGATTCGAAACCCGACGCGAGATAATCCTTCTCTTACATCTGGCTCGGAGATCTTCCTTCTCGCCCTTCTTTTCTCGTCCCTTCTGACCTCATCGCCAAGTGTGAATCGAGACGCTCCGCGTTATCATCCCCGGCTTACAGTATGGGAAAAGAAGGCTCAGTCTCCTTCTCCCTTCGCTGCCCCTCCTTCGTCTATATGGGCATGTATCACGCAATTTTTCTACTCGGCATTCTATGGACGTGCTCGCTTCCTCGATGTTTACTTTCCTTCAAACCTCTCTCCTTTTACCTTTCTCAAATTATAGCCCTCGCGAAAATGTCTAGAGACGTATTGTTATCGCACGCTGCCCGAACTCACGCTTTGTCATGGTACATCACGTCACGTCATGTCACATCACATCTTATTACGTCGTATCATGAAAAACAGTGTGACAGTGTTGACCCCATTATGCAATAATAAATTAATGAGATATTTTTTTTAACAAATCACGTTAAATAGATTAAATTGAGGTTACATTGATATTTTTATTTATCAAAACAACGGTTACATTAGTACTAATATTATTATTTGCTTATTAAAGGGAAATTATATAATTATAAATTATCAAGCTAAAAGCCACTTTAAAAAAGTAAATTGCAAAGTTAAGAGTATCTCTTCTGTAAAGAAACTCACTTTTGTATTATTTAAATGCGATATATCAATCTATCAGTGATTTTCAAAACACTGACCGCAAAACAAGCAAAGATAAATGACTAGTTCCGAAATGTTCTTTGTAATTCGTATATAAATCTGTATATTTCATTTTGTTATATTTTAATAGTCTTTCGCTTAACAGGATACTTTCGTGAAGGACATGACGCAATGTGCGAATCCAAAGATGCGCTGCTTCCTCTCTCGGCGTAATTGTGTAATTAACTATCGTTCGCTCAACTCCGTAATTAAGTACGACGTGGTGAAATGGCGTTCCTCTCGATAGAAGCGAGCCGTTAAAAAATGAAAGGAGAAAGAAAAGAGATCCAGACGAGAGGCGGTATGTGACGCGACGGCGAAATGGATTCAATTAATTCTCGCAAAGTGTCTTGATGTCGTATTAAAATGAAATTCCGCTTTATATCGTATCAACGCGCGCATTTCTCTCTCTCTCTCTTTCTTTTTCTCTCTCAGTCTCTCTCCTGCCTCCTGCCATTGAGATTATCACGTCGCCCGGTTAAAGCTCTAAAGCCTTCGCAACGTCGACCGAGCCACTAGCGAATAAATTTATCATGACCTAGTGATCGATGTAGAAATAAATAATCTTTCATAGTCACGTTTTATTTGCAATATTCCACGCTTCTTACCCACGTTTACGACAGAATAATTTTATAATCTTTTGGATAATTTTTTATTAAAATAGAGCCAATTTAGGAAGAATTAGATGAATATAATTCATATATGATTAAATTGAGTACACGTTTTCTCATTATTATTATTATATTTTACTTTTAAATGGTCTTTTTTTAAAAACTTGATTCTTCTAATCGTAATTAATGTCTATATAATTGCCTGACTTACCGCATAAACGCATATTGCACCAAACACCATTAACGAAAAACACTCACCTGTAACATAAAAGATAGAAAAACAAGTTATTAAAACTAGTCATTATACAGACAATTGGATAATAATGAAAACAAGCTTCTCAAAGAATTCAATTATGAATATGATTCTATAAATCCAACACAATGAGATGGTGCTGCCGTACTCAGTGAATCGATCGCAGAAGTACAACACGATATGGAGAACAACGCAAGAAATCACACATTTGTCGTGAATACGCACTTTCGTACAACAATACGAAAAGCTCGATCTTCCTTCGACTTTGAGATACTTGCAGTCACTCCCGTTGAGGGAGCGGCGAGAGAACGTTGTGAACGATAAATCATTCGAAAGTTCCGTATCCACCCTTCTAAGGCGGCATCGTTCGCCGACGCGAAATAACGAGTGCCTTTCATTGGCCGCAAGCGCTGCGAAAAAGGTAACGACAATTTTTCACCGTTAGCAACACCTGCGCACTAAATGAATACGAATTGATTCGAGGCCGCCTTCCGAATCGGCCCGTTTTATTTTCATCTCTTACGAATGATTCCATTCCTCTCTTACACCGTCGCTGTCCTTAATGCTCAAGTGGTCACATGGATTCTCGCGAATTTAGTGTGTCTTCGCGGAGTTTATTTGGACAATCTTTATATAAATGCGATTTTTTTGCGTATGTGAGCGTTTCTTCTGACTATACATCAAATTTGAGAAATAGTTGCATTTAAAATTTATCTCTGTATCCAGTAAAAAGAATGTATTTACATTATGAGAATAATTTAAAACAATTTGTGAAACTATGCGAGCTTTAAATCTACTTAACAAACATCGAGCTTAAAATTTTAATAAGATAAATGTTTTAAAAAATATACTATATAATTGTAAGACACAAATAAATTTAGGTGAAACACAATTATTATGTAATGAAAAGTGCAATAAATGGAAATTTATAAAAAAGTCAGTCGATTGGCTATTTCTAAATTATACTTTGGAATTTTATAAAGATATATAATGCAATTATACAATCTTTATAGTAGATTCGTAGCTCAATTATATTTATTTTACTTGACAATCTCGATTTCTCTCCAAGTATTTCTAAAACTTATGAGATATCGAATAGAAATATAATTGCGCAATTTGAAATATAAAAAAATTGCCAATACACGCATCACATACTTTTTTTATTAGCAATTTCGGAAAAGATTTACGTAAGCTTTTTCCTCGGAATAGCCAGTTTTTGTTAGAGATAGTCGCGAAGTCAGCTTTTTCTCGATATATTCAAGAGGAAGTTCGCTTTTCATCTTTTAGCAGTCTGTTCCTCTAGACACGTGCTTACTCTCGGTCTTTACAACATTAAATTATTCGCGTTGGGTTTTGAATATCGTGCGAATAACGCGAATGTATGAGAATTGCCCAGGAACGGCGAAACGTCCTTCCGTGCTTTCTGAGAAATACTCGGCGCGTAAACTTTTATCGCCGAGGTAAAACACAACGCGCGAAGAACTGTATCGCGATTTTCTTTCCTCGGGCAATTTTCAAATTACTCGAAAGAGTGCGACTTCCATCTCGTAATTCGTTTTCCTCGCTACGGAATATGTTCATGTTCACGCCGCGCCGGGCCGGTGCAGCGTGCCTGGCTCGTTCCTTTTGGGAATAAAAGTTCGGAGATACCTTTTACACTCTAGGACGGTTACCGTCCACGCGCTTTATGGAACGGACTTTTTTATCAGGAACATCAGCCGAAGGAAGGTATCGAGTCAGCGAGTTTGCCGTCCGTTCCCGATCCCGTTGGTTCGCGACGCGCCGTCTTGCAGAAGGCCGTCCTGCAGAGATCGCAGAAGGAAGAAGGGTTGCAGGTAATGCGCGCGGCGAACAATCGCCTCCCTTTATCCGGAGGTCGCCCCTTTATGCCTGTCGTAAACGACAGACGAGTCGAAAGCGCCGCTTCCTTTCCTCTTTCTAATAGAAAGAAAGATCCAAAGAGAAGATTCTGGGGAGAAGATCCGATCCCCGATCATTACAACGCATCGTGACCGTTATAATTTGGTAGAATCATTGGGCACAGCTCCACCGTACATCCCTCGCCATCGATTTTATTTTTACGATGATTAAATCGAATTCATGAGATGAATCCGTGACACAGTAAAAGCGCCATTTACAGCGCATTGTAAGAAAAATGTGAAATGTGTTTGCCGTTTGCGCACAGCTTCGATTTCATTGTAATGGACGGGTATATTTGGAAATCATTAAAATTATTTGCTTTGCTTTAAAATAAAACATTTTGTAGAACTGCATTTAATCTGTAAAATAACTTCTCTCTATAAAAAAAGAATATGCTTGTTCCATTTTCTGTAAATTTTTTTACACATCGCACATGAGGCATTTAGAATATATAGAACAGAAAAGACGTTTGTTTTGCACTATTTGTATCGCGAGAAACTTATATAAATTCAGGTTTATATAAATAACATAAATCAAAATTTGTTATTTTTGGGTGATAAAACAGCTTTTATATCTTTATCTTTAACTATATAGCCATCTTTTTCGTCTGATTATTGATACGTTTGAATTACGTATAAGGAATCTCATACACGCATCCATGAGTAAGCGGCCCATAAATCATCGTGACACGCGCATAAACGTTTCTTACCGTCCACACCCGGGAAACGCAATAATTTGGAAACTAATGGCCAGTGGATTGCTCGACCATCGGGCGGATGTATGCGCGTAGGATCAGCAACGGTGGGTTTTCACCCCCGATGCGCGCGAAGGATATACCGAGAAACGGATGAGAATCCATCAATCTGGGACGGCGCACTGCGAATTCGGTTGTCATACACGGGTAAAGATGACTGATGGGAACTGGCCAGAGATGCGCTAATGACACGGACTTGCCACTCGCTGACTGCAAAACATCTGCGATAATGGATATCGTGTTACAAGCACTCGGACACTCAACTGATCATGAAAGCGGAATGTTCTCGCAGGATTCCCAAAAACTAGAATTCTCCAAAATATGTTGCAGCATACATTTGAATTATAATTATGAAAAAATATTCCTGTGCTATGCTAGATATGTCCTTAAATGAATTATAAAGTATCATCTAGGTACTCTTTTGATGTTATCTTGAAAGATAAACTGTGTAAGATTTTATATAGAAACGAAGTTATAAACTCCCTTTTCCATGTCTAATAAAACGAAGTCATTACATTTCTAAATTGTAAAAATGCATGTTGCATTAATTATAACTTCATTATAATCAATGTTTCTTAAAGTATTAAGTATTAAATTGACAACTTATGATCAATAGTTAAAACTGCCAATAAAAATTCACTTTGATTCAATATAATTGAAAATAATTATGTTCTAATTCTTTTATACTTATTTTGTAATTCTTTTATTTATTACAACATATTTTATTGTAAATATTAATATATATTTTATTATTTATTTATTTATTATATTTATGTATATATGCTTGTATTATAGTAGATTTCACTATGTAATTTAATTCTGGAGCAGCACTAGAAGCAACAGAGAGAAGAATAGAAATCTAATACAATGACATTATTAATTCATAGTAGTACGAAATACAACTGATATTTACAGGTAATAGTAAATATCTAGTACCTACGTAACCTAGTATATAAGCAAAGTACTGGCGCTCGTTTGAATTTTTATTGGTTTTTTCAACCATCTCGGTTAAAGTATCAGAGTTGCTTTTCAACACCAGTTACGTGCAAAAAAAAATCAATCTCGGTAGGAATTATCGGGTCATACAGAATACACACGCGAGACTATGATGTTGGCTGAGTTTTAGAGATACAGAGAGAAAAAAAGAGGTTGAGACGGAAAGAGAGAAGGGGAGGGAGAGGAGAGGAGAGGAGAGGTAGGAGAGAGAGAGAGAGAGAGAGAGAGAGAGAGAGAGAGAGCAAGAGAGAGAAAGCGAGCAAAGACTCCCCGTAAGAGTCCATTAGACGGGAATTCCGATAAAGGTGCGCGCGTTCAAAGAGCTCTCCCTGGGTTAGGCAAACTTCCCGGGACGGCGGACGATCAAAGTCGAGCGAAGCCAGGCAAAACAGCTATTGTTTCCTGATAACGCGATCAAAGAGCGACCCGCGCCGCGACTTGCTCCTTCTTGGCGAGGTAGAGCGTTGCTCATGAACCATCCCTTCGACGTGTTGGAAAACCCGCAAGAACGAATCTTATAGCCGACAGCTTTGATACCATCACCTGTAATGACTCTCCGTGTAAACTAGCAGATACGTGTAACACTCCTTTACGGGTTAGAAGATCGTCCGAGATAACATTTCAAATGAAATATCAATAATTTCGAGTAAGCTATCGATCTTGCGTATAAAAAAAATAATAAATTACGCTAATTGAACAAATAGCGTAAATTATTTTATGATAATAAAAATTCTTGTGCGCGTTTCTTCTCGAAAAATTAGAGAAAACCCATTATCAAAATATTTCTCGGGAGAAAAATATTTTAAAATATAAATTTTACAATATTTTAAATTGAAAAATAATTTTCATTATATGAGAAACACCTAAAATTGGGATAATATTTTGATTTTTATAACGTGTAATAGTATTTTCTTTCCAGTTATCGATTTGTCAGGCCACCGCCAGCGCTCTGTCTACTTTGCACATTCATGAAGCGCTGCTATCAAAGACCGTCAAGATCGCTTTCCCAAGAGGAATCGAAGCGTAGCATATCTATGTGTTTGCGGTAACCCTGAAGCGTGATCGATCGATCACCACAGAGGCCTCGAGACGACATGATGACCCGGGGATCGACGTCGACGGTGACGATCCGCACTGACGTGATCGTACACGTGTATCGCCACCAACGCCTGTCCCCCGAAGTCGCGCTGCCGTTTTGATTAATTGCACTTCAATAAGCGCCTGTCTTCACGACCCGCATCCTTCTGATCCGCTCGAAGGCGATCGGGTTTGTTCGACCAGCTGTCGTCTCATGGTGATTATGGTACGAAGACGCGATCGTGTAACATGATTGGCATATGCATGTACTTGAATTTAGATAGAAATTATGGCGACCGGTAATCTAAGATTCATGGAAGTTTAATGATAAAATAGCGACGCGTTTGTAGACAACCAGTCTAATCCTCTATGTTTAGACAGATAAATTGAATATATTAATTACACGACTTATATTAATTATGTAACTGTAAATTTCATTTATTTTCATTCATTTATCAGACTCACACGTTAGAAATTAGAATACAAAACGGGAAAAATTTGACACGAGGTTCGTGTTGGTGAACAATTCGACGGATGTATTAATGGCGTTACGTCAAATCACTATCCGGGTTGATCACGAATCTTTCGAAAGCCACACCTCGACATGACCGCTCCTAGATTTCATTTATCTTCCCGCTCCGTTCGTTCCGCGCGTGTACGCACGCAAACGGATTTACTCCGAAGGAATCGGCGGTACAAATCTGCACCGGAAGATATCTTATGCAATTAAAAGGAAATTCTACATGGGAGGGTCCAAATATTTATCCATTTTACAATTTTACATTTTCTATCGCTTTAATTTTTTCTCTTTATATTGATATAAGAGTATAAGAGATCTCATACTTAAAGTTCAAAGTTTTTATTTAAATAATTTCCAATATTATATAGTGCTTGTATTAACGAGACAATTCTGTAATTTTCACTTTATTTCATTTTTTTGTTTTCTTTTTCTCTCACAATTTTTACAGCAGACAAATTTTTACAAATTGGAAAGTTCTCATATTTCGCTGGTAAAGCAATCGGGCAATGCTATCTTTCACGTCACTTCTATTAACCGCTAACGGAAACCATGGCAAAGAAGCGGAAAATGCGTCGCGAGATGTTTCTTCGACTTCTCTCGAGGAAGTAATAGAAGTCAATAAAAGAGGGGAAGTGAGAGAGAAAGTTATTTCGGAAAAGTCTCTGAAGAATGATAAGCAAAGTAGCAAATAAAAGACATGATGAAAAAGTTACTTCTTCTGATCGGCACATAAATATTAAACACAGCTAATTTTTCCGACATTAAATCCATCATTTTAATTAAATCAATTTTTATTAAATCAAAATAGCTTAGTAAAAATTTTGAATAATAGAAATATATAATGTATTTTTATGAGATTCAAGAGAAAAAGAATTATCCTAAAATAGTTTATCATTTCTTATCGTATCATAGTACCGAGTTTTTCAATAATGTAAAATATAAAAAAGCATGGCCGAAGTATTAATATGTATTATAAATTTATAGTAGGTAGTTTCCTAAATAGTTTCTGAAGTTCTTAATATAATGTTCTTAAAGTTCTTAATATAATTATATAATAATAAAAATATCATCTTTATATAAATTCCTTTTATTCATATTTGAGACTTGAAAAATAAGAATATCGGTTATATATATTTTATATATTTTAATTATTATTTTTATATATTTTAATCTATTTATATATTTTTATATATTTTAATCATCCATATTCTATCATATCGTTTTCAATTGTATTAGTCAAAGAAGCCTCACCACGAATATTAAGAAAAGAAAAAATTCAGAAAGCATCTAATAGCAGATTTCTTACCATCTCCCGGTAGCACCAATCCGAAAAACTTGTCGATGAGAGAAACGGGAGAAACTCGTCGAAATTGCAATCGGGCTTAGAACACTACGAGGCAGTCAGCAAAAACAAAGGCGTTTCGCTGCAGAACAGAGACCGTGAACAAAAGTAAGATAAACGAAAACAGAGATAGCGATAGAAAGAGAGAGCGAGACAAAGAGTAGGCGAGATAAAGTGAGAGAGAATATAGAGAAGGGCTTGTCGGATGCTTGCTGGCTTCAGAAATGAAAGCCTGTGACAAGGGATGCCGGTAGTAGTGTTGGTCGTCCGGACGGGGGATGCCAGGATTGGCGAACGGATGTGCAGATAAATGGGCACAAAAATTCGGACAAAGCAAACCAGATACCGCATACCGCGAATGCCGCGAGCTCTCTTCGCCGGTCCCTTTTCCACGTACTAAGCGCCATTTCCAGTTTCGTTTTTTATCCGAAGACATTCCACAAAACGCGCATTTCGCTCATCATCATTAATACCAAAATGCGTGATTGGCATATTGTATAAAAAGAAATAGAGAGAAAAATAAGAAATATATACACACACTCACACACAAAATATTTGAATAATATTCATATGATATATAAAATTCGATTGAGAAAACATACCTTCGATAAAAATAAGAAGTAATTACTTGAAATAGTGAATTTCACGATTACATATATTTTTTTTCAAACAATGCAAGACAAAGGCGGATACATATTTGCTGACTAACGCACAAAGCAATCAGCAATGGTGACCTATTCGCGAAACCAGCTGATATGGTTACGGAAAAGGCATAAAACAATTTCGCGGAACAGATCGCGTAAAGTCTCGTGAACTGCCATAAATTTCATTCCCGGTGCGCGCCACGCGCGCAATGCTCTTCCAACTTTCAACCGTTTCCACTAAAACCTTCGAGGTCCCTCGAGTACCGTGAGCTTCTTCGCGGTACTCCTTCTGAAGATCGATCCTTGGGAATATTCAAACAAAAATTATTTTCCACTGAATTGCTGGAAGCGACTTCAAGTACCTATAGATTCTCCGTGTAATGCGCACGTGCATAAACCGAGTAATTACTTATCTAATATTTAATAATCGATATCCATAAAGGAATCTCTACATAATAAGATTCATCAAAGTACAGAAATAGTTGCTTTCTTTAATGAACTTAGAGAAAATGTCTTTTTACAAATATCTCATTGAAAGAATTTTTTCTAATTTTGAATCTTTTTCATTACAAAAATAAAATTCCATTTCATAGACACTTAAAATTGATTAAAATATTGATTAGTATATTGAGTTCCTTTAAACTATATATTAAATTTTAAAAACATAATATAAAACTTTTTTATCAAAAATCAATAATCATTTTCTCTTGTTATATTGTTATATTGTTTCTATAATATAAAATACATTATTTTCTACGTTATTCACAAGAGATTTATCTTTCTTTTATAATATTTCTTTTAGTTTCTAAATTATAGATTAAAGAAAATAATATTTGTGAACACACACACTCTATCTCGCTCTATGAAATAGAATAAAAAATTAAAAAATGAATCAATTGTCTCGATCTATGGAAAAACATAGTTGACATAGTAAAGAAAAGAAATATCTGACATCCAAAGTTTCACGGAGGCAATTTCGCTTATTTACACTACAGCGTTGCACAGCAAATATGAAGTTTTGCGCGTAAAATTATTGGCACGCTTGTGAAAGAAATCTTAGTGCGAATTTTGACCCTATAAATTTCTAGAAAAGCTCAAATCGTACGCGCGGACGATAAATCTCGAATTTCCCTTCTGCATTCGAGGGAAACGTAAACTGGGTCTTCGCGCCGAAGTTTCGTGGTAAACACATTTGTATGGGATCGTTTAGTAGTCGCGTTATCGCTCGTAAGCCAAATAAGAATTGCTAAAGCGAAGCCAATTTTTTCCAACTCAGTGGATACTTACAGCACCGATTTATTGCATAAAAACAACGTTCTATATCTTGGCACAAGTATGTTAAATAAAATGTGCTAGGGTCTGAAAATTATTGGACTAGTCAGAGAGAAAGAAATTATTTTTCAAATTTAACAGTTTTTCTGACGTTTTTATCTTCCAACTTTAGTTCTAACGGAAAATGACATGTAACAGAAACAAAAAAAAATTGTTTTACATGATGCGAAATAATTTTACATTTTATTATTCTTATTATCTCATTAATTCCATAATTTATAAGTATTTATTATTAAATAAATCTTATGTCACGTGAGATACATTAGCCAGATGCATTTCGATTTAATCGTTAAAGAGATTATTGTGGGCCGTGTCAATATCGTAGTAAAACAATAATTTATAATTTTCATTTCCTATTATTTCTCTCGGTTCCGTGAATAAATTACGCATAATATTTGCTTTAATAAATCATCGATGCAATTATTAATTGAGGCAGTTAATGAATTACGTAAGCAGCAATAATTAATTGTTCATAGGAAATAATCGTATTTGATATCTTCTCGTACTTAAGACGATCTAATCTTCGATGGGTAATGCGATAATATACGGAACGGCACGCGCTACTATCTACATACAAACTCAAAGCTCGCCACGTGAATGACAACACGGTGCGCGGTAACCTTAGGTACATATGCAGGAACTCGCTATCAAACACCAAGACCATATACACCAACAAATTTCATCTCCACGAATATTTAACGTCTTAATGAAAATGTACGCTAAATTATTTTATTTCTTATATTAAATTATTATATTTCGATAATACAATATCTCATTATTTAAATAACTCACGACTCGTGTATTATTATCTTTTCGTTATTATCTTAAAATATTAAATGTTTAATTAATTACTCCATTTAAAAAGATTATTAAAATTATTATTTTAAAAATAAAATTTATCTTCAGTCTGCATAAGAATAATTTTTTAATACTTTAAAAATATATTTTACTTTAAACTAAATAAATTTTTTTCTTGAATTTTTACATCTTTTTTTACGTACATAAAATTTTTTTTCAAGTTTAAAAAATGTTACGTAATTATAAAATAAAAATTTTATAAATCATAAAATTTAAAAACTATTAATGTACATATAAATGAACCTTTTTCAAAAACCAATCTTTAACTAATAAGAGAAATAAAATTCACACTTAATAAAGAAGCAGAGAATGTGTTCTCATGAAAAGTTCCAAATTTTGATCAGAAGATGTCACGAGCCAAATACATGATGATGAATAATAATACATGAGCCAAATTTATAATTGTGTCAAGTATCTTATTCATATCAAAAATCTTATTTCAAACGATCCATACTGTTAGGATTTTATCTCGCCCGAGCTACTTATTCAACTTTGTAAGATATACATGAGCCCTGCACGTACAGACTGGAAAGTGCGCATGCAAGGAGTTAAAAACATCAAAAAAAAGTATCGAACGGAAAATCCGAAACGAGAACCGTTAACGCGATGGTAAATCTTGTTGAGCGTTCGTTAAAACGCTTTCGCATTCGACGGTGTAGTTATTTATGTACCATACCGACACAAATGTTGTCTGAATCCTGCCTCGTCATCCCCATAGACGTTTCCAACAGCAATGTACTATGAAAAATTCACATTTACCCTGTACAATCAGTAAACAAATATTTCTTCAGCAAGCTTTCCCACCTCCTATATTCGCGTTCGTTTTCTCATAAGGGCGAACAAAAGTTTGTGTGCACGATAATTATATATATATATATTTTTATATATAAAATGTGTGTTTGTTTTACATCGTTTAAATATTGAGACTTAACCTTCTGGTAATGCATTTTCATATTTCTCGTTGTCTAATGAAAAATGTTGTTTCGAATGAATCATATAAGTATCCTAGTAGCACAAAACGTTGGCGCAATATTGGTCCAATCATATAAATACAATATTAAATATTGGTCCAATATTGTAAGGTGGACGCTTTGTCTTATTT
>VBVR01002995.1:0-19554 GCA_011638315.1 Tetramorium parvispinum | reverse complement strand
TATATATATATATATATATATATATATACTGAAAAAAATATTATGGTTAAAAACGGATGAATCAGAAAATCTTGAAGGATTGATTAAATATTCTGGTTATTATAATATAATAAAAAGTCAATACTTAATAATTTATAATGATTCGTCCAATTTTAAGCAGAATTTTTTTCCAGTGGCTTATAAAGCAGAAAATAATATAACAAAATATGAAAAATGCAAAATACATTTTAAAGTGCAAATGAAAAACAAAACGTGAAAAACGTAACAAATGTTCATTTGATAAAAAATTGAATTTTTCAATTTCAATCGCTCCTTAGCATGACTCATCGACAATACTATCAGTAGCATAGCCGGCTGTCGCGCAAAAGGATTAATCGACGCATGGCGGTCGCGGCGGCCAGGGTAAGAACGGCACAGGCCTTGGTGAGAAAAACAGGCGAAACAAAAAGGAAGAAGCGGTGGGTTAAAAATAAGGCCTGAAGAGCGCTCTCGCTCGTACACATCAGAGATGGGGGAAAAAAAGCTGCTGCGCGGAGAAGGCGCATAGGGATGGTGGAACGTTAAAAGGGAAGTTGAAAGGCGCGAACGCGGCCACAGAGAGGACACGAACTCCTCTACCTCTTTCCTTTTGTCTCCCCTCGCCCCTGCATCCATTACGTTTAATTTCCGAAATTGATCGATTATTGGACCGCTGAAATAGGCCCCGAGCGCGCATTATATCGCCGGTCGCCCGTGTTGCTCGCCGATGCATGACACGTGGACGCCGTTACATCACTTTGAAGGCGAAGTAGAATATGAGGAACCCTTTCAAGAAAGTTTCGATGACGGCGCGTTGTTTTCTCGTATATTTTATTACTTGCTCCACTGCGAATTCATTCTTTTGGAAGTGTGAATATTATTTAGCACTCTGGACGAATTCGATGATTTGTTTTCGCCAGATTTCGAATTTCGAATTATTGACTTCGTAATAGTTTTTTCACCGAAAAGTACATGCCGTTCATTATTTTATTAAATTTTAAAAACTATGAAAACTTAATGAAAATAAAAATAACTCATTGCAATTGTACCGTTGACAGATTAAATAACTTTATTTGTAGAAAAAAAATGAGAAAAAAACCGGAATATTAATGGAGTTATATCTTTCATCTATTACTCGTCAGTTTCATTCTCTTAAAGTCCGTTTCCATAAATTAAACCTCTTTAATTAATTATCTATCTCTTCTTTGAATCATGCTTCCATGTACATTCCATTACTACGACGGTATTTTTCATTAGAAAATGCATTATAGCGTACATGTATAGTATATCAGCACGGCGTGCAATTTTCTACTTGGTCACACGAAGGTTAATACACATGGCAGCTGTATGAGCGAAATATGAGAAGAGCAGGTGGTAAGACCAGGAAGGTAGGTATTACGCAAGTGTACTTGCCGAATAGATCCATCGCTAGCGTTAAATGCCAGATCGCATTCGACCAACGAATATTTTATTGCCTGTGAGAGATTAAACTGTTCGATCCAGTATAATTTTGCAACTGCTATTCATGCAGTAGTTAATATTCGTGAAAAAAAGAAAGAGAAAGAGAGAAATCGAAAAATTTTCGACATCCTGTATCCTCATAATTATAATTATTTTATAATCAAATATTACAATCGATCGATATTGTTTATTTCATAAAAATTATTATAATTAAAAAATAATGTTTGCAAGATGCGCTGGATGCTATTTTGCATTTTTAAGTTCAGCATGAAAATTAACACGGGCTGAATTACAAAAAAAATTAAATTTTTTACTTAAAAAAATAATAGATATTCATGAAAAAGTTCACACGGTCGGATGCTACACATACTGCGAGTTTCTAATATAGTTTTATAATTTTGTGGCGATAAAAGGTACCGAAGTTACCGGAGTTTTACCTCGACTGAGTCGCGTAGACAGTGAAAAAGTTTTTAAAGAAGTAGAGATTGATCTAAAGATTTGCGACTTTTTGGAGTTTGCGACTGAATTCGAATCTTCTCCCGGAGGCATTGTTCCTCGTTCCTCATTTCTCCTCTCAGGACGCTAAGAAACCGACATCGTGTAGAAAAAACGCAGTGTAAAAAATAAATTAATAGAGCAAATAATTCTACAAAATTTCGAAGCAGTCAAATAATTTTCTATAAAAAAATTCCTGAGAAAATAATTTGTCGTCGGAAAAGACTTAAGAATTTTAACGTCGTATTTTGCATGTGTCAAACTATCTCAAAGTCAAATGCGTATATACCATCTATCGTTCATTTTAATTTTTTATATTTTTTTTCCTACTTGACTATTTTATAAATATATTTATTCTCGAACCCGACAGAAGCTTTCTTAAAAGTTAAATTAACAAGCTCGTACAAATCATTTTTACGTACGATAATTAACGAACGTTATGCTGTCACAGTTGACTTGACTGTTTAAACAGGCAGCTTTCTGCGAATATTCCGTTGGCCTAATCTCAGCAAAGTTTCCTCCCGGTATTAATTAGCGCGAGGGATGCCCTTTGAGTGACGCAAAACGAAGTCACACCCTTTGGCAAGGCACGACAACGGCGCGATCCCACTTTAGCACGCGCATAATATGACGCAAAACTGAATTTCGAGTTGTTATCGAACAGCCTCTCTGTGCACACAGGCGAGTGGACAATCTCTACGTGAATTCTGTCGTTACGCGGACCGCCAAGTACCCGCGAGTCTTATCTGCGAACGAGCCTCGAGCAGTCTCCGAATTGTATCAATAATTATACATGATTTCTGGAGGGTCCGAGGGGAGTAATCTCCATTAATTGTCGCGCTGAGACGGCCTACATGTGAATTGTGTTTTCCGATTATAGTGCGCCGGGGCAGCATATACGCCGATGTTGAGCAAGATTGAACAATTATTGAACTTTCAGCTCGAATAAGTTTCATGCCACCAACCCTGCATGCCGTCTCGGAATCGATAACTCGATAGAGGTTCGTGTGGTTCGTTGAACGGAACCGCCACTCTTATTGTTGCAGGAGGCACCCTTCGATTTAGACACACGTACGCGCGCGCGGGCGCGTGTACGTGTACATATTACAATCAGTAAAATTGCTTTATTTCACATTCGGCGAAGTCGCACAAAGGGATTCCCGGCGGCGCCATTTATAACGAGATGATTGCTATTCGCTCGCGATTATTTTTAGTCCTTTTCGACACTTCTATTTTTACACGTGTAGATGCACGTTAAAACAATACGTGAACATTATCGAATTTGTTTCTATTAAGGAAAAGAATTCTCTTTTGTTATTCCCGTTATGAAAGAAAAAAAAAACAATCCAATTCAATTTGAACGTTTGGATTCTCGGGACATTAAACATTCCTAAAAAACGAGGGTGTGACAATTATGCACGAGTGCCAAACATAGTCATAACATTAAATACTCACCAAGTATTGGTTGGTCAGATTGGAATCGCCGAAAGGATACGGCGTGTAAACGGCCAGAGCGACGCAGTTCGCAAATATCGTCATAAGGATGAGCCATTCGAAGGGTCTGCGGAATGACGTTGATAAAATCGAGCCGATTAAGGAAAATACGGAGTGGCCGTTCGCGCGTAAAACCCTTTTGTCGCCGATATCGACCCTAATATCAACATCCGTATCGGGCATGGAATTAGGGTCAATCTGGAGAGGAGCGGTTTAATGTCAAACGCGTTATTAATGTCAGGTTCGCAAATATCGTTGATATCGGACGCGATCTCTGAACTTTGATATTTAATTGTCTGCCACATCGGAGGCTGGCAATTATCTCGCTAATTACGAGAAGAAGCGAGAGAGAGCGCGCGCGCGCACGAGAGAGAGAGAAAGCAAAAGGATACTTCCACTCGACGACGCTGATGCACATCTTCCTAAGAGGGTTGGTGAGGGCCAGGCAGAAGAGCGCCCGCACGGGTCTGTCGGGTGGCGGCTTACCCCCCCGTCTAACGGGCCTCTTCTGGGCCGCCTTAGAGGCGGCGCCGGCAGCCCCGGGGCCCGTCTGCGACGGCGGCGGCTGCTGCATGTTCGCCAGCTGCGTCGCGTCCATCGCGCCGCCGACGCTGAGCTGCTGGCCGGCGTTGGGGGGGATCGCGATGTAGGGGGTCGCGGCAATCGGCTGGGCCCCCGGCAGCCGAGCAGGCGGGCCCAACGCCGAGCCCCCATCCCCCCCCGCGCTCATCGGTCGCTGGTGTCGAGCTCCGTGCTTCCTGCGCTACGACGACGACGATCACGCGTTCTTCTTCTTCTCCGGCGACGACGCTCCAGGGATTGGTGCCTAGCCACGCAGATGGCGGCGATCGACGCCGATCGACGCGGTGTCTCAGAGGCGCACCACCACGCGCTGCAGCTCGCCGGCATGCTACGGCACTGGGCTGCTACGAAGCTCCCTCCGTGACCTGCGACGAAAGGTCGGGGTTCATGAGAGGGGGGTACGATAGAGAGATAGAGAAAGAGGGTGGGAGAAAGAGAGCCCTTTCGACCGTAACGCTCGACCGCGAGTGCATCGCGGCGACTATCCTATAAATTGTAATTATTCATGAGCCAACGCCGCGATGCATTCGCAAGCAAGCAAGCGCGAGCCGATGTGCACTCTCGCGAAAGCATTTCCCCGAAACGCACGCATGTAAAATGCCAATACTCCCGAAGATGTGATATTTTGTTTTGTATATTTATATTCTAGTGGAAATCATTTTAGCACTTAAGAATGTAAGTGGAGGAAGACGAGTTTGGCGAGCCACTTTACTATTTTCTGCTATTTACTGATCGGCTGATTCTCACGGTTTTAATTGTTACGTACAATAAGGTAGAAATAGAATTTTGGATGAAACGTAACGCGTGGGAAGAAGAAAATAGATTAGATATTGTATAAAGAAGAAAGAAAGAGAAAATAGGAAATCCAGCAGACACGCAAAGTCGGCGGTACCACGCATTTTATCCGGAAAAAGCGAGATATTCCAAGTAATTCGAGAATCCTAGTCTCAAACGACGCAATTATACCTTTGACGGGGCGAATTCGCCCGGCGGTAGCAACGTGTACAATGCGTCGGGGGGGTCGTGCAGTTTTCGCCTCCGATCCACGAGGGGTAATGCATAGCCGCGCGGGCATTCGATTGCGCCGTGGGTGCAATAAAAAGATAACAGCGCTGCCGAATGAAAAGAACTCGATTATTTCGGGCGCAGCCTTTCTACCGATCCCGACGCTACATATCAGCCGCGGGATTCATTCTCTGCACAGAAAATCTGGTCATTTATTTCTCTCAATTGCGAGAAACCGTTGGGAGCGGCCGAAAATTTGTTACGCCGTTAATGGAATAATAAGATTAATTCGCCTCCGAGGTTCACGCGATTATACCTTTCGGTTTTCATATTTTCAAACAATTGAAAGGATCAGTTCACTCCGCTGACATTCTTTGCATTGATTCGCTACTTTGCACCTCGACAATTGTTATTTCCAAGACAATTGATTATTTCAATTTTTTTTCGATCAAGATTAAACTCTCCTTAACTCTCATGATATTCGTATTATCGATTATACGATGATGCAACGGGAAATAAGTCGCTCACGTTAGGTAAGCATGATTACGGTAAAAAATTGCGGGATACATTATTTAAAGGCACATTTATTCCACCCCCTTTCAAGTTCCTCCGCCAGAAACGACAAATCCCCGCGTAAATTGAACGTAGATCGCGCGCGGTAACGCGACAATTACTCGCGATAGAAATCGATAGATAATGTTACTTTTGTAACGTTTGCGTTACGATACGAAACGGGTCGATGCTTTCGCGACCCGCCGTAATCCCGCTATCGCGCACAATAAATCGCTCGTGCGGAGCACCGCCGTTGCTGTGGACAATTCTTTGCGATTTAACGAGCGCGTTCGGCTTTTCGAACAATTTTCTTGCAGCAGGAAGCTCGCGGAACCCGTGTTTAAAAGTCAGCATGATCGATTCGGCTCTCGTAAATCCGCGGCTCTCCATCGACCGCGGCGCTAATCCACGCCGCGCAAAAAGCACAATGGCCCTTTGAAACCGAAAGCCTCGACTGATAGAATAATTCTGGAATAGACGGCCATCTCTTTCGCGATGGATGCCGGTCACGTTAAAATATTTTCTTAAAATCCTTGTAAATGATAAATTTTCGAAGCGATGCTTTGCTGGATAAACATTAGCGCAGGAAGAAGAAATCCACAAGAATTTATACAATTAAAAACCCATGAACGTAAATATATTTTATTTGTATAAAAAATATAAATGAATTTATTTTAATTTTCTCTATTAAAATATTTTCTTAGTGTAGTTTATATAATTGTTTATTTTGATGCTCTTTGAATCTTCTCGTTGAATCATACACATTTATTTATTTTATTAACGTTTATTTTATTAAAACAATATTATTTTGTTATTTTATACCGATAGATAGATTTTATTATCAGTGTATCGTTAAACTGACTTTTTGCTTCACTCCTTTGAAAAAGTCTCCATTGAACGTATCGCGAAAAAAAATGCAGCTTCTCAAGCATATCTGTCGCCGCAACAACCTTCGTTGTCAAGCAACGCGTTCATCCGAAGGAAACGTCGTAGCGGCTGCGAGAGAGACCGGGGGCCTGGGATTTATAGCCGAGTCTGTGCTATATTTAGTGTGCCTAAATACTAGAAAGCTCTACCTACGGGCGAGTTTCTCGCCTCGTCCTGCCTCGTGTCGCGACATATCGTGAACTTGTCTGTGATTTAATCGCCTCCATCGTCTGTACCACTGAGCCACAATACGATTCCGCTCAGAATGCCGCTCGGAATGTCTCGGTAACGAATTGTGTCACCTCGCGCACGAAATATTCCAGCGGCGTATCTCGTTACGCCGCGTTTTGTTCGAGCCACTTTGTCCTCGAGGCCATTGTTCTTGGGAGCAAACAGCGCATCTCGCGGCATAATTCCACTTCAACTTCGGTTGAAAGGGAAAGGGAACGCGCGCGCGGGAATGTCATTGTGCGAATTATTTAAACCGGTGGAGGACCTTATTTATTAATTATTCGCGGTGCAATGATTTGTAAAATTCGCGATCTGCGCCGAGAGAGAGAGAGAGAGAGAGAGAGAGGATTCCTGTGATTCAGAATGACGAAATAGAGTGCAATAGGCGCGCCTTCGCGTAGATTTATAGATAGCAATGAGGCACGTAACTAGAGATGAGTCATACAATTTCTAGCATTTGGCGTAATTCTGCAAAATCCACGACGACGACGTATGTATCGTTAATTTCTTGGATTGGAAAGTTTTAATGTCGTTCTATTATCACGTGGGAGTAAAAGATAAAGAGACGGACAGAGAGAGAGAGAGAGAGAATACCAATTTAATTTCTTTTATTAATATTTAATTCACCCAGCTTCAATTCAATAACATTATATTTAACATTTTATTCAACTGTATAGTCGGACAGATAAATCCAATCGTAAATATGTAAATTAAACGCGTGAAGGCGCATAATTAAATCAGCATCAAATTAATCCCGCGGTCAATTTAAGCACGATATATTTGAAAAAAATAAAGGTCACTTTGCGACGTAACGAATTAAGAGTAGTTAAGCTGCACCTTTCTATCCATTTCGCCACACAATTATTTACGAATTGAAAATTACTTACGTGTACATACACACATGTTAAATTGTATACAAATTAGAAAGACGAAAACAAGTTTCGTAATAATTTAATGCATCAAAGTAATTCGGGATTAACTTGTCCTACATATTCCGTACTATTAAACATTAATGTATATCCTTTATATACATGCAATCAAAGCTAATGCATAATCCGTATCCAAAGTGCATGGGGCAAATCTTCAAAGCGTCATTATCCGACCCTTCCAACTCGCGCTCGTAGCATTTAACCAAGATTGATCCCGAGATTCCCCGTTATTCCCTTGATACCGGCTTCGTTTATCCGCGGCTCTGCATTGTCCGTTAATCCTATCGTCCGCGTCTTCCATGCGCGACACACGTGTGTACGTGTATCTTGTCGCGTACGTGTGTGTATGTGCGCGCGCGCGCGTGCTATATACGTCTGTACGTCTCGTTTCCGGTCTCGCTTCCGCGAACTTCGGCATTTCCTGAATTATGCAGCGTGAATCTTTGGCCGTGCGAATAAATGATTCACCGAAGATTTTCGCGAGCAGTTTCAGAGTCACCGAAAACCCGTCGCAGCTGTCAGGAGCGCGGGGAATTCCCGCGGGCGACGCGCGACGCAGCGCGCGGATTCGATTTGCATGCCTCACGCGACACGCGATCGAGAGTGCGAATGCTGAAAATTCGTGATCGTGATTTAGGCGCAGCTGCGCCGACAGCTTCGGGCTCGAGCTGCTCTGATTTCACGATTACCTGCTTAGTTTAGGCAGCCGTTGTTTTAGAGTTTCCATTACACTTGCGACGGAAGCGTGGAAACGAATGTTTTTGTAACTTGTGTGTGTGTACGATGATTGTTGTGGCAGATTGCGGCTATTGTAACTGATAATGATTCACGGGGAACAGACTTTCGGGGTATTTAAATATCTGGATCACAATTAGTACGGGCGAGAGGGTTTTGGGTACTCGAGCGCAGTTTTAATTTCAATTTTAATTTAATTTAATTTAATTTAACCTTTATATTGTGTTTATCGTTTCGTATTATTGTTACTTTAACATTATTTCATTTACATTATAAAAATATACGAATATTAGTACCTTGCGCAATTATTTATTTATTTAATAAATGCCTCGAATCTGTTTGTCATAATGCTTCGTGCACTGAGAGAAGAATATAATTATACTGAAAAGAAATTCTGATTAAAAACGGACAAATCAGAAAAATCTTGTAGGATTTATCAAATATTCGGGTTATTATAATAGCAATTCTAGTTATTATAAGTTATAAAGTATTAGGTTTAAGTAAAGTATTAAGTTATATTATAATAACCAGAATATTTGATCAATCCTACAAGATTTTCCGATTCGTCCGTGTTTAACCAGATTTTTTTTTCAGTGTACTTTTGGACTCTACCACAATTTTAAAACATTTCTAACAATAATTATGGTTAACATAATGATGCATATAGTTGAGTTAATCGTATTTCGTGTTAGAAATATTATAAAATTATGGTAAGGTCCAAAAGTAGCTATATTTTTCTCTCAGTTTGCAAAGCGATGACTTAACAACGATAAATAAATCGCCGAGTGGTGCTGCCTATTAAGAGACAAATGCAGTTTCCGCGGCATGCAGTTTTCGTCCGGCGGCGAAAAAGTTCCACGGATATTGTCGCCCGGAGCGGTGACAATCGATCGATCGTCTTTGCGTCCACGAATAATACGCTCCGAATGAAATCACTTTAACGAGACACTGTCAATCGCGGTCGAGTATCGCTCGATATGGAATATATATAACTACGTACTCTCTTCTGTCGTTACTGTGTGTATGTGTGTGTGTGTGTGTGTGTGTGTGTATATCGATGCATCGCGTTTAGAAGTTCTCTCGAAGCGGCACTCCCGGGGAGTATTTTTACCCGTAGACTTCGTGTCCGGGCATTCGTCAAGATCGTCGAACTGCTCTTTTATCTGTCACTCGAAATGCGATTTATAATTCACTTTCTTTGTGTCTCTTGATCAATCTCCTCGTCGCTTTGACGCAATCGCAATCAACAACGGTCGCAATAAATGCGCGTGCAATGATCTAGACTCGATTTACGTTTGATCCCGCGTGGTTTTGCATTTTGAACTGGGAATAGTATATTGATATAGAACGATTCTACATCAGCGTTGATATTTCACATGAACAGAATGTATAAATTAATCATCTGAAGAAAATGTAAAAATAATTCCTTCTATTCTCGGAGAATTGTACGCTTTGAGAATACGAAAATGTCCCCATAAGAGTATTACGCAGTAAGATTCCAGTTTCATTTCACATAATTATCGTAAATCGTGGGAAGCTTTGTGATATGTAATACTAAAGGCGCCTTGCAAAGACTTAGCGGGAGCACGGTAAGGAGAGCCTGGTGAAAAAGTCGCCGCTAATTTTCCTACAATTTTATTTTCCTGTCAACCGAAGCGCGACGTCCAGCACCATGACATTTGCACATTTTATTTAGATAAACAAAGTAAAAGGTATGCAGTAATGATATATTATAAATAAACACGGTGTGCCTTTGCAGTCGCAGCGAGATCGTGCAGTTATATATTCGCATTACATATCGTATAGAATATGCGTACATATTCCCCGTCATTTTATCGGAAAACTCATTCAAGGATCTCCGTTTGTCGATGACGGTTATCCAAGGCGATAATATGTCACGTTGATACCCTGCACACGTATACATAAATAGCTAAATACTTGACGACGCGCTCCTCCTCGCGCAACGTGAGAAATTTATTTCGTCTATTGATGGATCACCAGATTATCTTCTCAAGTCTTCAACATCAGTGACCTGCTTGAAGTGCTATATGTTTTTTTTTTTTATTTCGAATACTTCATAGCTTTAGAGACATCGGAATTATTCATGGATAATATTAGTAATTACAATCAAATCACATTTCGCAGTTGACTTTAAGATATTAAAGAGGAAAACAATTTATATTTTTAATTGTATTATTAGTAATATAAAAAACTATATAAAAATACGATATTTCTAAATTATTTCTTTATTAAGAATTAAGAATCCACGTCTTGCAACTGAATTGTCCAAAAATTAAAAATGATTTCTTAATCAACGTCAAATAAACGGTTAATAAAAGACGACTTGTCTTAATAAACAGAGCTGTGGGTCTGAAATAATGAATAAAAAAGATCTAACGTGGCTTCTGAGAAAAATATCTATAAAAAGCGACAGTGTTTGTCGTGAACGGGTGAAATAACAGGATGCCGATGGCAAAGGAGGGATCGCCTATGTGCACGTACAAAACCGAGTGGGAGGCATCTAAAAATAGCTCGAACTCTGGGTCACGAAGCCGAGATCATTTGGGACGATCTAGCCTGCGATACTCCGAGAAACGGGCGTTTCACCTTCCTAAGGAAGACGCACGTGACGACACGTAGATGAGCGATTGAGTTTGCAAGGGAAACAATTACGGACGAGACCCAGAAAACTATGGATGACGTCAAATAAATCACAGGGCGGCGATAAGATCGTTCATTTACGCGATTCAGTGGGACTCGATGTGTTCGTAGTAAACAAGTAAATTATATGCATTAATCCATTCAAACGCGGTGATTTTAATTTTCCCGCGAGCATCCTTCTTCCTCGGAGCTGCGAAAAATTGATTTGACGTTAGCTTAATATTCCAAGTGAATTTTCTTCAGTCAATTTTCTTTCATTTTATTTTCATACATATATAATATATGTTTACATACAGTAATTTAACAGTTTTAATATGTATATTTTTTAAATTGTTTTAATTGATTTACGTTATTTTTTATTTGCTTAATTGGACTGATTTCGAAATAATTTGCGTTAAGAAAAGCACGAGGAGAGATCGATACGCTCCACTTTCTCGCCGTCTTCGAAAGTGGCAATTTTAGCCACTTTTTCCTGAGAAACGGGGGGGAAAAAAAACAAAAGAATATAGATGCCGTCGAGTTTGCCAAGTGAACGAGCAATCGATTATCTCATTAAGCCCGAGAAAATCTCTATCGCGTGCGACGATACGAGCGCGATTTGGCGCGCATTTAGGCGCAAATAATTCGTGTTTGCTCAGACGCTCGACGCCCCGATCCCGGGGATTTCGGCTTTCGCCTAGCGAGCGGAAACCCGCGGCGCTCGCTCGAGCGGAAGGCACAGATTCACTTGGTCGCGCGGTCGAAGGAACGAGCTGCAACGGAATTGCAGCGGGGAGGACCGCGCGCTTCGCTCCGGCCGCTCGCCGATAAGTGCATTCCGCGCGCCGCGCATTCATCCGCCACGGAGGAGACCGGGCGTTATATTTGCCGTCGGCACTTTGTAGCGAGCGTTGCTGCATCTTGGCAGCCGACATTCGCTCAATGTTGGCCCGCGCGACCGAATCGCCCTCGCGCAAAATATACTCCCCCATACACGCCTCGCCTTACCGCGAAGTCGCCTAATCCGTCGAAGAAATGTCCATTTGTCAATATATATATATATATATATACGTACGTAAACATCCGTAATGCCTCCTCTGCTTTATTTCTCTTACATTTACTTATGCAAAAGTGAGTCTGAACGCGAAAGTTTTCCAACTTGTTGACGACAAAGAAGTTCGGAGTTACTTTGTGCAGACGTATTTTTCGAGATGCGCGGTAAGTTTTTTTTTAAATATTTTAATTAAAATTGCATATCAGAAAATTATTGCGCTCTTCGATATGTGAATTTTGCTGAAACATTTGTGGACGATTTGTTAGAGGCGCTTTATACTCCGCTGCGACTTCGATGTTTTTTTTCTGCATGCGCGGCCTCCCTGCTCACTGCCATTACAAAATTCCGTCTTTTTGCCGGTGTCGTTTTTGTCGGAGCGATCGGGTGTCAAAGTACTAGGCACGATGTTCTTTTTTCTCCCTCTGAAGATAATCGATCTCTTCTTGCTATCTCCCGGACGAGACTCCCGAAAGTTCATAGACGACGCGCATTATCGGAATAGCTCGACCTTGCTCCAAGAGCCTCCACCTCCGCCTCCTCCTCCTGTCCTCACCGATCTGAATGTCGGTCTCATTTTCCCATTATCCGCATTCCCATTTATCTATCGTGCCAACCGGGTCCAGCTAAAACTGTCGAGCCTAGCTCTGCTTCCAAATCTTCCTACGACACAGAATTATCCATTCAGACTGCCATTCCGAGCGATCGTTAACTCACGTGAAAAGGACAATGATAGACGAATTGTAGAATTGTAGAGAGTAAGAGTAGACTTGGGAGAAGCGAAGGACGTGGCTTTGCGTTTTAGCAACCGCGGCCCTGACAGCGGTTGTCAACCCTCCGAAGCTTCGACCTACTTTCGCACATGTAGGTCCTCCCGCGACAAGAAACGGAGTTTCATCATTCCAGCGTCTGCCGCAGCCAAAGCGATTTGTTAGATAATTCACGAGTTGCGTAACGTTTGGAAAATGTCATCGTGTGGGAGAAAAGGTCAGAAGAAATCTCATTACTGATTGTAAGGATCCCCCTGTATCAATTTCTCTTCTTTCAGAAAGCACAATCTCTGCTTGTTATCGCCGGAGAAATAATCGTTTCTTTCGTAATTGGCACCCGGCGAATCCTCATGCATTTCGCTATGAAGTTTCTCTCTGGTTTTCTAAGAAGTCTTACAAATTGAATCGTGCAATTCAATTCCACGTCCAATTTTTGCGATCACTTTTGTCGTCTTTGATCGCGATAGGTTGTTACACGATTGCCATTGTATTGACGCTACAACTGCGTATGGAAATATCGATTTATAATTTACCTCAATTCAATTTCTTGCAGGACTTGAAATCAATTTTTAAGCGATTTATTTATACTGTTATTTATACTAGCACTTTTTAGCCCTCCGTATTAAACGATTTTGCTAGCAACGTGAAATTTTTATAATGAAAGATACAAAAACTTTTTGGAGATAAAAATTTTTGCAGTGTATACACAGCGTAATTTGAAAATGCAATTTAACAATTTAAGCTCTGCTAGAAGTTTTTCCACTTCGGATTACCATTTTCTGGCTTTCCGCAAAATTGCTCACTATATAATCTTCCTTCGAATTCCATCGTCGCCCACCGGCGATTCTCCGGAATAGAGCCGCTTCTTCAATGCCGCGAGAGCTTCCTTCCGCCGAAAGTCGATCGATATCTCCGAGGTGGAATGTCGACGGTCTCGAGGTAGCAGATCGCGCTGACAGAAAAGGAAATACTATTTCCTATTCGATTAGCTCGTCGACGGCGGCAACGGCGACCGCAGATGAAAGACAAGCAACGTCTGTAATCGAAACTTCGATTTCGTCTGCATTGAAATTTGGCTGGCATTGAACTCGCTTCACAATGGAAAGGGGCAGCGAAAATAGCGAGAAACACGCAAGCATATCTCGAATAATTCTGTATAGATTCTCTCTGAGCGTAATTTTAAGTTTTATTGTATTGCAAAATTAGATATTCCCAGAATTAAACTTTTTAATTGCAAATGTTCTTTTAAAGAATTTCGATATCATTTTAATATATTTGCATTCTGCATAGCAAAAGTCTAAAAATGAAGAAAATATAAAAGAGAAGAGAAATTAAATAAACTTTCATCAAAATTAAATATTAAAATCGATAGGATTTAAATCGTGGCACACCAAAGAAAATTTTTCACTATTGTGTCCGACACACTGAACTCTATATGACAAATACATCAATTTTACTTCTGACTTTAGGATACAACGATAATCCAAAGATAAATGGCCTGGTGAGGGGCATCAACTAAGAAGGATAGAAAATTTATAATCTCTGTATTATGAATTTAATTGCCGCGCGGAATCTCCTCCGGTCGCTTGTCGTACGGCAACATTTAAAAAGAGTCCGTAATTCCATCCGCGTAATATCACGGATCAGCCTCTCTCGCGCTCGAGGATTATGTTAAACGTCGCATCCGGCTAGACATCATTTTTTTCCCCCCCGAGACTTTACTTGCCGAACACCGAAATAAGATACATCGACGGCGCTTAATTGTGCAGTTAGCCGAGCCACTATAAAAATCCTCCATCATTAATTTTGCCTCTTTTTTTTTTAATCACGCTGAAACTGAGCTTAACGCGCCGCGGTATCGGTTGAGATAAGCACCGTGATACGGTAACATTCCTCCAATACAATCTCCACGCAAATCGAAGAGAGCCCCGGTCATCAATCTCGCGCGCCATTTTTCTTACAGTCTAATCTAATTCAATTAAAGTCACTCTAATGATAATTCCCAATAGACTTGGCAAAAAGTGGAAAAACGAGAGCAGGATAAATGTCTTCAAATTTCCCTCGAAAATGATATTAAACAACTGCTTTATGAATTGCAATAGCAGCAGTTTGCAAAGTATTAACTGAAAACGTTAAATTTATAAACTCTTATTTGCAATGGGCAGTTATATAATCATCTCTCGTATAATCATCTGGCTTATCTTTTAAATACATGTCTAATGATATTCATTAAACGTAGACTTTTTATAGGTTCCACGTCACCGTGCCGGCGCGCTGGCAATTAATTTGTCAAGAAACAGGAACGGGTGGATCGTGAAAATTCTATCGTCGCGTGCCCGACTTACGTATGAAAATATCACGCCTTTTTACCGCGCCACGCAGCGAAACGCTTTTTCAGCGATTCCTGTTGTCAGCCGCAACGATAAATTCCCATTATTCTCGAAAAAGCTCCTCCCAACTCGGCCACGCGCCACGCGAACACATTTGCACAACGAATTTTCGCGCAAATCCATTTTTTCTTTTTGGTACAAAAAGGAACCAACATCCCCTCTTCTCCCCCCTCTCTCTCTTTCTCTCCTTCTCTTGCGTGACGAACGAAGTAATTTTTACATTACGCATCTTCAAATACCGATTTCTTTAACTCGTTAATTTTAACGGCAAAGTTTCTCCAGCGAAGTTTCAAAAGCTTCGGAGTTTCTCTATCCGCTCGTTGCGAATTTACTCGCCCGACGCGTGATCCCATTTCGCGCAGAACAGCGCCGTCTGAATAGCGTCGAGAGGGAGAGAGACATAAAAATCGCGGAAATAATTTCGCTGTAACAATATTATGCATGCGAGAACGTATTCACGATTGCGATCTACATGCATAACACGTGCACCCTGCTGGCGCCGTATGCAGCTCGCAATTCCCGAGGTCAACAGATTTCGTCTTCGCGAACGCGATGTCGATGATGTTGCCTAGCGTAAAATGTTCGTTAAAAATGTACTTTTTCTTTAAATCAGTCAGTCAAATGACGAAGCTTACGCTATGCGTTCGCAAACGAGTGCGACGTCATTAGCTATGACAAATTAATTTTTTTATACAACACCCTAAAAAAGTATTTTACGTTCAAAGTGATTTTTCCTACAATCTTGTATTCTAAGCTTACTGTTTTACAGCAAACATATTCCTCTTTCAATATAAAGTGAAAAATATTTTTTATCTCTTAAATACTCTTGTTTATATTTTTCTCTTGATTTCAGAGGAATCCTTTTGAGGTCAATATAAAAGTAAAATCCTTACATCCAAAAAACAATAATTTTGATATATGTGGAATCCTCTAAATCTTAGAGGATTTTATTCTTACATTCAAAAGAATTCCTCTGAAATCAAGAGAAAAATAGTGTAAGCAAGAGTATTTAAGACAGAGAAAAGTATTTTGCACTTTATTGAAAAAGGAATGTGTTTGTTGTAAAACAGTAAGCTTAGAATAACATTTAGAAAAAAATCACTTTGAATGTAAAATACTTTTTTTGGGTGTTTTAAGATTTAGAGGATTCCACGTATATTGAAATTATTTTCTTTTGGATGAAGTTTCTTGTAACAGATCCGTTTTTTCACTTCGCCCACGATTCAGCGATGCAGCAAAATTACGCGTCGCTCTTTTTCGTTTCGCGGAAATAATTTGTTCCCCCCCCCCACCAAAATGTAAGCATTTGCGAAACAAGCAAAATTCGGGCGACCGTGATTCTCGATTAAATTGACGGAACGATGCGGTTGACATCGCCGATCCAGTCCCGATCCCCGAAACGGCTCAGTTGATTGACCTCGAAGCTAAATTTGCCTAGCGATCGCAACTAAACAGGAGCGTACCTAGTTACTAGACTATCGACGTATTTTGGCTCGCAGTTATTAGATAAATCTAAATATGTACACATAGCGCGGGCAGCCTGCTAAAATCTGCATCGGGTAGCTAGACGAAATTCAACCGTTAATGGCCACTTTCGCTTACCCGGCAGGTGGCCGCTCTGCAAATGATCCCCCCCGTTCTGCGTTAAATCCGAGGGATTTTTCCACAAGCTCCTGTCTATAAGATGTACATCCCTAATTTACATAGAATAAGTCCTTGAATTCTTAAATTTCACTTAGAATTCGTTACGCTGCGTCTTGACAATGTGGAAAGTCGATTAAACTAGCGAAGTCTGGTCGTGCCAAGAAATTCGCAGCTAACAGTCGCCACTGTTTTTACAATGTGTGGTGATTATGCGAACTCATTTTCACGAGGGAGAGAGCGCGAGAGCCGACAGGGGGTGGAAAGTCGACCGAGTTTTCTCGGCCCTTTGTGCCCGTTTCACCGCATCGCTAATCGGAAAACGGATGCAGCTGCACTGACGGTGCCGGAGTTTAACCGATGAATCAAAACGTAGTTTATGTGTCGGCGGCGGCGGGTAATGTATCGCGCGAGGCTCGCCGAGTATGTAAAGAAGCTGCTGGCATCGCACGTAGTAGTTCGAACAAACTGCATATTGATAGCGCGCATACCTCTCTCTCTCTCTCTCTCTCTCTCTCTCTCTCCCGGCGACACGTGTCGGCGGTGCATAGCGAGCCGAGTAAATGCATCTGTCATTAGAGCGCAAAATAAGCGCTACCGTCATCGGCCAGCTCGTCAGGAATTGGCCGAGGAGACGACTCGGCTTCATCCCCCCCCCCCTCGGACTGGCGCAAGGGGACCGAGAGAGAGAGAGACAGAGCGTTGCAAATTAAATCTGATTTCCCGCCGATAGGAAAACGACGACAGAACAATCTTTTTTAATCTCTCTCAACTCGAAAGTGGATGAATATGTCATAAATATGTTCGTATTTATTCACTGCTTTGGTCGCCAGTGTTTCAAATGAAAAACCTACCCTTTGTACCGATAGAGAGAATATTTTAATTATTGGTTTTTAAATGACATTTATTATTTTACCGTTATTAAAAAAGTCGCTGAGATATTATCTCTGCGTAGATTATGTGCGCGTGTCTTATTGGAGGGATTGATAAAAGTTCAATTTTATTACATTAATTTAATACACGTCAATATTATATGCAGCCAATGTGTCATCAATTGTGATGAATTATGAATTGTTTGAGACACTCTTACAAATGTCTTCGTGACACAACGGGTACAAAAGACGTTTTTACGAAACACGTCCGTTCACTGCCATTCGTCACTACTGCCAGGCGGACAAGTAGAAAAACACGGAATTCTGTCAGACCTCCGTTTGTGTATCTGCGGGGGCTGAATAATCGCATGATTGGGAGATAGCATAATGAAATTTGCCAATTTGTTTCGCGACCGCACCCTCGTTAAGACACCTCAGGCCCGGCCACGTCGTCGACTTAATGAAATTCATAAATCCGCCCGGTACATTCCGCAGGGAGGCTCGCGCGAGCGCAAGGTCACTCGCGAGTATTCTCAATTGGCAGAAAGCTCCTTATCCCTTTTAATAATCCCTTTTAAGCGTCAATGCCATTCATTCCCTTTGAAGCTGTCGCGACGTGGACAGCTTTATCGTATCCTGATCTTTCTTTATTGTGCTGCCTTCCCGGGCTGGACCGGCACGACTCGCTGCGACAATAACATGGATGACATTTTGTTTAAAGCGCCAATACGAAACGTTTAAAGTTGAGAATAGCTTTAAGAGCTAATTTACGAGATATTTAAAATAGTAGTTTGAGAGCTTTGCACTGAACGTTCCATAAAGTTCATGTCAAGTAATTAAGAGAGTGTTATTTGCTGTTGACAATTATTCTTTATAAATTTTTACGCATATATTTATGTATTTAAGAATTATAATATGTATTTATTACACTTTTCAAATTTACTAATTGATTGAGAATTATTGCGCCATCAATTATTCTTATCGCATGAAATGTTACATTGTATTCTTTATTTTTAAGACCCTTTTGGATCTTGGAATCCGTTTCTTAAGAGCTTGTTACTTAATTTCTTTCATCTAACTACTGTATAAACTAATATAATATGTTAATATAATAATATAATATGATTTCGTGACTGGTTGGTTGTCAAGCATGTCTCTTTAATTCTCACGAAACTTTTTCCACGTGAGAAATCGGGAATTCGTAATAACGAGAACGTCACGATTTTGACGAGTATTTTTGTTTTATGACAAATTGGAGATTTTATTTACTGAATTAATCAGACGCAGAATGAAAAAATAGCGATTGTCTCGCCGGCGATAGTGAATACGATGTTCAACAGAGTTTCTAGTTTAAAAAACATATCTTGATATAAATTTTGCGGTATGGTCGAACGTAAACGTTTACCGTAAAACCGGCGCGCGAAACTTCGTAACGGGGCCAAAGCTGTTCTTCTTGGAGCTGCAACTTTCAGAGCACTTTTTTACCACGCTGTTTATGAAACGAGTGTATTGGTTGTAACATCTGCCACCAGAATGATTCAAGTATTGAATGTACTTGAGTTCGTCTCTGCAATGTCGTTCGATAGTCTTTATTAATAATCTGTTGACTGGTTAGTGATCGTGTAATAGGGAAAACAAGTTTATAATTTAAATTGTTATACATTTTTAATTTATCTATCTAAAATTGATATCTTTCAAATTATTTCTCTCTATCAAATTATAAATTTAAATTTAAATTTACAGATGCACAATATTCAAGAG
>VBVR01002994.1:0-19559 GCA_011638315.1 Tetramorium parvispinum | reverse complement strand
GAATTGCCGGGGTCAATATTTTGTATTTAGCATTCCTATACTTAATATAGTGTGTTAAAAAAAATTCAGCTCGCTAGCTCATATGGGCCTTTCGGAAGTATATCCAAAAATATAATATCTCACGTAGATCGATTACCGAAAAACGTGAGATCATTTTGATTTAATTACTATATCGCTGAAAAGACTTAAAGCGGAGTCAAAACATCCGATTTATAATTACGTATCTCATTATTGAAGTTGATATAATATTAATTTAAGCATCGTTAACCCTATGGTACTCTTAAAACCCCTTTTTTTACTTGTTAATTTCGTTAGTAAAAATGTTTTATTATTTATCCAATTACTATAACATTAAATTATTAAATTATTAGTAAAATATTAAATTTAAATGTTAAATAACATTTTCAATAAAAATTTGGCTGTTCTGGTTATTAACTAATGTACTTTCAAATTTATTGATATACAATTTACATTTTCGAAAAGAGCCAATTTTTATAATATAATATAATAATCAATTTCGTGAACGATCATGAGAATTAAATTACGGAATCTGCTGGGGGATCGTTTTTACATTAAACGATCAAGTGACAATAAAATCGAAAACTAATAAAGCAAGTCAGTCTGAACGTTCGTCATATTGGCTTTCACGCAAATTTAAAATCCATTACCGGATATTCGCCATTTATTAAGGTGTGTTATGACGGCGTGTGAATTCAAGTACGATACAATCCCCGGTAGCACACGGTGGAATCTTCTTACAGCGTAGCGCTAAGGGGTTAAACGACCGAACGTCGAAGAATAAAGTAGAAAAGTGGATCGTGCTTCGCTCGCATTCCGTAGAAATTGAGCTTGCGGAGAACGCCGACATTTTTATTAGTTCATTCTCGTTTTTCTTTCCACTATTTTTCACCAATTCCTTCCTTCTTTCCACGCGTTTGCCGTATTTCAGATCTGTCGCGAATAACTTCTCGAGATATCTTGTATCAATATAATACAATATATCTAACGAATTAATATGAATATAAATATACATTAGAGAACGACCAAATACGTATTTTCGAAAAAAAAACGAAATAACAGATACGACTAATAATGACTTTTTGAGAAAAGCAAGTTTAACAATTTAATTCGCGGCTTGTTTTAGTTTTTCAAAGAAACTTCATTAAAGTATATAGAAATATAATCTAAAGGACCGATCTAAAGAAAAAGTTTGATAATTAAAATAAAAAATAATTTTATACATACATTATTTTATATATTATTAGTATATGTCTCATATTCGGTCCTGATAAATTTTTCGATTTAGAAGGATGATTAAATTTTGAAAATTGCCAACTTTCTCAACTAGTATTGTTCTAGTACGTGAATCGCGAAGTCTTCACCGGAAATGGGTGCACTGTAATCCCACTTCTTCGCCGCGTTTTTTTTTCTTTTCTCTTCGAAGCGAAGCCCGATAACTTCGAGGAGAGCGGCAAGTCCTCTCGTATCCAGCCGTGACTCAAACTCGCATAGGTACCGGGGCGCGTTTACTCGTTCCTTCATCCCCTTTTTCCTTCTCAACGAACTTCTCGGTGAAGTGCCGAAGTAATATCGACGAATTAGCAGCGACCGGGCGTTAACCGACGATATCATCTCTTCGTACCCGTCGCCGACTTTTCATTGGCATCCGCGATATCTCGGAAGTCAATTTTGACTTTCTCCTATTCTGGCGATAAGCGTCTGTCGTAAGTTCGATAGTTCATCACGCGATAGTGAATTCCATGCTGCGAGGGGTGCAGTTCGCTGTCGGCTACACCCGAGAAATCCTTTCACCCTCCTATCTAATTTGGCGCGGTGCAAGAGTGTCTTACGATGGAATAAAATTTTTATTCTCCCGATCGCACGAATGTCATCGTGGAAACTTGAATCCTCCGGAATACCGAATACGAAGGTTAAAACGAAGATTTATAACTTGGTTCATCGATCATAACTTGGAGGTTGCTGCTTCTTTTTCTTCTTCTTTCGAAATCTTTTCTTCGTAAAACGTACTGCTTCTTTTCGTTATCGTAATGAGTAATTGGTCGAATAATTAACAATTATTAATTTAATGAGATGAAGCAAAGTATAAAAAGAATTCTGAATGTTTTAAAATAATTATGCATGAAAGTTGGCATGTAAACCTTCATTTTTATCAATTTTTGAAGATTATTTTATAGCATTTGTTTTGTTTGTTGTATCAAAATCGCACGTTACCATAATTTGTTACGACAGCATTATGCATTAAGCCTTATTATTTGCTTGGTCGCGAATTTGAAGTACTTGATGCTGAAAACTAAATCCCCCGGACAATCGTTGATTCCATTCGATCACGTGAAAAAAATTCAATCAACCCGCAGCAACTCAATCAACTTTCACGGTAGGAAATAAAGGTATCAAATTGATCGGTATATTCCTCTTCCTACTACCGAAGAGTAATGTATAGAAAAGCTCCGTCGGATTTAAAAAGCGCGAACTAGCACGAAAGTATTGAAGCGTATTTTACAGAAGGCCAATTTCGTAGCGAGTCGAGTACAAAGCGATACGACGATGAAATTAGAGATGAAACTTTCAGTATTTCTTTACGAACAAACAGTAGGCAATGGCGAGATTAAAACTTGTACCGTCTGAAAATTGACGCTGCTGAGTTAAAAAATTATCTTACTTTAATCACAAAATTTCATGATAAGCACCAAGAAAAATAATTAATCGAAAATGGACATAGTTTTTTTAATAGTTATCGTTTACGAACTAAAACTATTAAAAGTAAAAATAAGTACAAGTTTATTAATAAGAGCGATTATAAAAATGGAGAAAAAAATCAATTTGCGACAATTTGAAGAACGTGCTTATAATCTAAAAATCGTTTTCTATCTTCAGTCAATGATTTCTTAAGTATAACGTGTTATATGCTTATCTCTGTCTTTGATATTAGTCTTCAACCATGAACAATGGTTTTAAAAAGCGCCCGATCTCGATTAATTTTTATCTGTGATCAATATGAAATAATTTTTAATGCTTCTTGTGAGAAATGGCGAATTGACTTTCGACGCGATGCGGGCGAGGGTAAGAACGATGTCTACAGAGTATGCGAGGTAGCAAAAAGGGGCGAAAAAGCGAGGCAGGATCCAGTGGAAGCCGGAATAACGACGTCAGCTCGGTAGGAACTAGTTTCCAACTAGTTCGACCGGATTGCCAATTGGTCGTTAGTCGCTCGGGGAAAGAGTCAAAGGTCGACTTTAGCGGAATGTATGTACGTACGCGGCCGCGTGTATCTGCGGCAGCTGAAGTGTGAAATCGGCGTAATTTAAGCACTTTCGCGCGAGATGAAAGGGTGTTGGCTGCCGCGGAGAGGAAGAAAAAGTGTAATTACGAAATTCCGCGAAATTAGCAGCTCATGCTTTACTAGATCCTGCATCTGGAACTCATGAGAATGATACTAGAGGCAAATGCGACAGCTGCGTGCGAAATGTGCTTTGGACTGCGTCTCTCTTAAATATCACGTATATTATTTCGGCAAACAACATTTAACTGCTAAAATACAGACAATAAACATTTATATTTTTTATGTTGCTAAATACCAGTCGGACAATATTTTATTAATGTGAATAATTATGAAATTGGCGAACTTTTCTCTTTTATTTGATCAAAATCGATATTAATTGTTACATAAAACAATATGAATTTATTATTTTAATAATTATATATTCCTGAAAATGTAACTTTGTTGCTTCAACAAGATAATGCTGTAATAATTAGTTGCTTACGATTATGATATTAGAACCGTAATGTTGAATATTGAATTGAATTACGAATAATGTTATTGTTTTCATACAAAAAGAAAGTAAACAATCTTAAATATTTAATTTAAAGAAAGGAAACATATGTGAAACCATTTTATTGCCAATATAAATATATCAATAGTTAATTACTAATTAACATAGTAACTTTGTTCTTTTTGTTAAACTTTTAAATTAATGGGCTTTTTTATTTAATTATTGTTATTTTATATTAATTATATATTTTATTAACTTTTAAATTAATTTAAATTAATTACATTTTAATGGGCTTCGAATCTGGTTCATTCTTCTGTTCAAAGAGACAACTAATATGGATAATAATTGAACGCTTGAAACATGCAGGATTACGAGAATGTATCTATATTAAATCTTTTTAAAATAATAATTATGTGTGTTGGAAAGACACGTAATATCTTCGTTTAATTTTTTATACAATTTTTATATATTTTTCCATTGGATTTCCTGCAAAGGCTTGACGACATCATTCAGCATTTGTAACGTAGATGAAAAAAAACCGTGCAGAGTGTTTTTTTACGATCTTTATTATTTTAAAATAATATTCCTCCTCATTTCATAGTATGACGAAGGATTGTAGGTCTCAAATGAGTCGGTTGCGTTTCCATTGTGTTGAAATATGTATTGTGTTTTACCTTCAACTGCATCTAATTAGCGCAACGAGATATGTTTGTAAGCAAAATATCATGTCCAACAGGTACATGAATAATAGTGCTTTGTTAGTAACTAGCAAATTTTACATTTCTATCGAATGTTTGAAAATATTATATATTTAGACAATAGGCTTCAAATACATTTTATATTTTCGAATAGTATTTTTTTGATAATTGGATAAATAACTAGGGACTCTCGATAATAAAATTAATGAGCGATAAATAGAAAGAATGCTTTGAGAGTTCAATGCGATTGATGATGCGTAAATTAATAATTTATAGAATACATAATTATAAGTCGGACGTTTCACTTCCGAGCCATCTTTAGCGATAAAAATCAGTTTAGTCTAATCTCACGTTTTCCAATGAGAAAGTGAGTAATTTCAAAAGGTTCAGAAAATTTCTGAAACATGTTCTTTGAATATGTCAGTTTTTAAAAATCCATTGTATTTTGAATTTTATTACCTATAGCTCGCATTTTCGGGAGGGACGTAAAAGATATTGAATTAGGTCGAGAAAAATTGCTATTACATTTGCGTAGAAAGAGATGCATTTTTAATGCAACGAAAGAAATATTGCGCTGTAAATCTTACTTGCCTCATGCCCGCCAATTCTTTGTTGTTTTGCACAACCGCAAAAATTCCCGTAGTCTGTTAGTGAGGTGGTAAAATGGCAATGGGATGCGCACTCTCTCGACGACGTTAATTAAGAGACATTGAGAGTCTCTGAGAGATTCCAGTCAACGAGTCTTTAATATCTGTCGGTCGACAGCCTAGCCATAACCGATCTCCCTCCTCGAGGCTGACCTAGATTTCATCCTTTCTCTATTCATCGCGTCACCCCTATTCAGAGCTATCCTTATACGCGAGTGTATATCGCTTCAAAAGCTTGCGGAATAAAGTTTTTTCTAAAAATACTTTAATCTTTATTACAAAAAAAGAACAATCTCTAAATTCTAAGTCGCATATTTGTTAAAACATATTACAGGAAGTGGTTTTATAATGTAAAACAAATTTTCTCATATTCTATATATCTAAAATAAAAAAATATCGTCTCGGGAAATCAGTATTTGATCTTTATATATTTGTTCAAATAAAAACAATTATCGCGGTGGTATTTCTGAGGTTTAAATTTTATGCACATGTAAAAATAAAAATTACATATTGTTTTATTTCCGATAAGCCAATTTCGGAGTTCGATTTTTGTAGTGATGTTGAATTACTGACGAGCTACGTGTTTGCATTAGCGAATTGCTTTGCCGACATTTAACTCGTACCTTTTTCCATTAATACGTTGGGAAGCCAGCATGAAAACATCATAATACAATATCGCCGCGAAATGGAAAAGTAAGGTGGAAGGGAAAAGGAGCAAGGGGAGATTAATCGCCTCCAAAGCGGTGACGCGATTACGGGTAAATTGGATCTTTCCTTTCGTTCCGTTTATCTCGTCTCTTTCTTTTTTTTTAAAGTTGAAGACAAGAAGGGGAAAAGGCCGCAAACTCAATTGAAGTGGCCATTAAACCGCCAAGAAGTAACTGCTCGGACTCGGTTGTTTCGTGAGTTTCCGACGGTCTTTATAAGCGTTTCTGCGCAGATCGAATTGGGTATTAAAGATTGGCTGGAGCTAGATATTAGAGAATAAATTAACGAAAAAATAGTTGCTTTAACGAAATGGTATTGACAGTCGCACGGTTATTCAGATTTCAAAATTAAAGAGTTTTGGGCAAATCGAATCTCGGAATTATAATAGGGTGCTCTCCGGAAACTTGAGAGTTTCATAGAGGACAAAACTTTATTCTTCGATTAATCTCAAGTGTACTTCATTTAAAGAGAATCGCAAGTTGAAACTTCGTTACTTTGTTGAAATAATTAATATCGAATACCAAAAACTTGCAAAAAAAAAAAGACGGGCAATCAAGCTTTCGTTAAGGAAAAGTCAACTTCAAATTAGTCGAAGGATCTCGCTATATAGAAATTTTTCGTAAAGAATCTTCGTAAAGAATGCGCGCGTGCAAGTTTTATGCCCGAGAGAATATTTTGAACTTTCTTCGTACGAATAAAAGTATAGCTTTAACATTTAAAGGGAGATCGTGCATTCAAAGCTCTAACTTAAGATTTTTGTCAATTTTGACGGAGAATTCTTATCGCGGAAAATCCAACTATGCAAATAGACGGTGAATATTTTTACGGAGAGACGCAGGTAGGGCTGGAAGAGCGTCGAACGTGCGGAATTAAGGATCGGGTCGTGAGCGTGTCGACCTCGGAGAAGAGTTTCACAACTCACAATTCACGTCGTGGTATTTACTGATCGAAAGAAAGGCGAAGCAGGCTTGTTTAGTCTCGGGCTTGGGAATCCCGGGAGACATGTAAATAGGGTGGAAACACACAGCGTGTCCCGGCTTGTTCGGCGTAATTCGGAAACGATTACGAAGCCAGAGATAAGGGAAGATATATGAACACTTTCTCGTCCAATTCGTACGATTAGATTTGTCCTGCTGGAAAATTCGTCGGATTAAAATGTTCCTGTTGGTTGCCGGAAAGTCCTCGGAGATTCGAGCGAAATCGGGGACGCGGATATGCGAAAAAAGAAATGGAAGAAAGAAAGAGAGACGAATGCAGAGTACGCGATTTCCGCGATTGGCCGTCCAATACATTAATTCGAAATACTAATACTGACGTGTGGATTACGTGCATAACGCATTGAATTTATGGAGCACTCGTACTTCAGTCGGATTCCGCGCGTAGTTTAATTGCGATTCGAATGAAACATTCATACTGAAAGTTTGAATTAGAAAGACTGGACGTAATGCTAGCAAAATTTCAAGTTGCTTATCATGAAATTATTTTTCAATATTTCAAAATTTTACAATAAAGATACGCTATTATTATGAAAGATTTAATTTTCCATTTTGTTTTATTTATCAGCAACTAAATTCCACACAACTAAAAGTCCAAAATATGAATATTACAACAATTCTAGATTTTTTTATTAACAAATTGTTCATGGGATTTTTCATAGAAAATAAAATTATATCAGTGATTATCATATTTGCCATTTTTTTGTTTGATTATATTATTAATTAAAAAATAATAAATGTAATTAATATCGAGCTAATTTAAATGTAACAAATTAATGTAATTAACAGAATGTTTATTATTTCTTTGTGAAATATATATGTATATATGTATATATTAACAAATATCATTACAAAGAAATAATTAATTAACAATATGCAATGAAGCTAAAATATTTAGGGATATTATTGTGTCAATGTCTTTTGAAAAATAGTTATTCTCTCTCTTTCTCTCTAAGTTCAAGTTTCATACTATTATTTCTACTATTGCGTCCATTGATACATATCTTAGATTTGCGAATCTCGCTTTATGCAATACGAGAAATCGATAATATGATCAATCATATAATTGATAGAATCTCTCGGGGTTATTCAGCTTTCACGGGTTGAGGGCGATTCTGTTTGCAGAGCACGGAAACGCACAAGATAAATCAATTGCATCTTGCCCTGCGTCTCTCCTCGTCTCCACCCTCGTCGTATAATATTTATTAACGATAAAGTGCGGAAGGATGGAAACTGGATTAAGAACCGAGTTGAATGTTTTATCAGGATGCCCAATTACCGTAAGAACGTCCCAAGGAAAAATCCAGCTCGCGGGGGAAATTGAATCTTTCGAAATACTTGCCAACGTGCCGGGGCAATTTTTCATGCCGCCGCGGCAATATTTCGTCTCTCTTTTCTCAGATTCGCGTCGCGGAGTGGATCGTTGCGGGCGGCGTGCTTTTACACACAGCAACAAATCGTCGCCGTAACGACGTCCGTCGCGGCGCGTGTGTGGTAGAGAATTAAATTTACAGAAGTGCAATTGAAATTTTTATTCCGTCGACGGCGACGAAAGAGTACATTAAACCGCCAGCGGCTTTTGAAAGGATTCGCGCTCGCGCGCGAAAGGAAGATAGCGGTCCGCGCGCCATGCGAATAGAAGGAAGCATCGATCGGAAACTTCCAGCTGCCGAAGCTGGCGCGAAGTTGGAGCTGGTACTATAAGCGTGATTATCGTAAGCTCAGGGTGGAGTGCTGAAAGAGAGGAGGAACCGGAAAGTGATCAACGTGTCGGCGCCGTTGGCCGACAACACGGAACGACGCGTACGTTTTCAGGAACGCACAATAGGCGGTCACAAAAGGACCTCGTGCTGCTGGTGAACGGAGCCTTCACCACCACGGGCAGACGTCATAATTTTCCGCGGAGAGTTCGCCCCGCGGCCGGCGCAGTGCTGGTCGTACGTCCTCCTCTTTTCAGTTAAGTTCTCGATCTGGCCTCCACCTTTATTATACGTTCGGCGCGTTGCACAATAGCACGTGCGCGGCTATATTTAATAAATAAACATTTGCCCGGATGAACAAATTATATGGGATGTGGGAAACCTTATGTTAGAGCCATCTTCCACTACGAAATGAACATTACCGAACGTGCCGTTATTTTTTACAATTAAATACTGTGGTTAAACATTTTCGCATAACACCTTTGTTATCTCGGACGTTTTATCCTTCGCGAAGTGCGCAAAAACAGGCGGTTTAACGCTGAACGTAAAAATCAATGGTGTAGGAATGAAGTGATACGCTTCGGGCGAGAGATAACGCTCGATTTGTGTTTTTCTGAAATAATAATATTTTCCAGACTCATGCAAATGGGATGAATAACAAAAAAGAAAAGCTGTCGGAACATCAAGCTCTATATAATTTTAAATGCTTGAAGCATGTTTTTCATTTTATCAAATATTGTTCATATTTAACCGTAATCAAACATTATTCCTTTAAATTGCAAAAAACGCATTTATTGCACCAAAATTATGTTTTGCGTAGAAAAAAATTCTTTTTCTTTCTTTTAAATTGTATCTTTCGTATTATTTTCTATTTTTAATTAGTACCTTTTTAGATGAAAACAGCTTAGGCTCAATATATCTCACAATCAGGCAAATATTATTATCTTTTTTACTATGGGATTATATTTTTGGGTTATATTTTTATGGCAATATGTACTGTAAAAGTTTGAAAAAGGATAGGCCATTTGATATGCATTCGCCGACGAATTGCTAGAAAAATGTGTCGTGCTCTTTTGACTCTTTTTTCTTTCAAAGCGATTTTTGATCCGTAGCCATTTAATCGACTTCAGGAATATCGATGATCGCGTCGTTCGAAATAAATCGAACTCATCTGGGCGCTCGGGGTATATTTTTTTCATTTCCCTTTTTCTCTCCCTTCGCCTCTTTACTTTTCTATGTTTCTCTCAATTAATACTTCGGTATATTGGAACACTCAGGACCATCTTTCTCGGAAATAATTTCATATTTGTCTTGTTCGTTTGATACAAAATTAACTCATTGTTCTCTCAATATATTTGATCTCATATGTATTTAGTAATTAATCTGATTGATCGTAATTAATCGCGTTGATTATTTTTGTTCACTTACTTTTTTCTATTATAGAAACTTTCTCCAAAAGTAGAATCTCTTTCGCTTACTTTTTGGCATTTTCTCTCTTCTATCGTTTCTTCATTGATCTCTTTGGATGCTCTCGTTCTCTCAGTATTCCTTCCTGTATTACAAGCTAATCCAGAAAGCCATGATTCTGGATGATGCAGTAACATGGAAATTGAGCACGGAAGCGAGCCGATTGAAAGGTCTCTATCCAAATACCGAAATGCTGTTTTATCCGACTAGAAACTGCGCCGTCGCCTGTGTACGAATGAAAAAAGAGAGAATGGAATGGTGAAAGAAGATTAAAATAAATCGGGTTGCAAATTGAATAACAGATCTCGTCAAAATGCGTGCGCAACGATGGGATTAAATAATTTTTATAAATTTCGTCGTTATTAGCTGTATGTACGATCACTCTCATTATTAATTTCGTTCTTTATCTCGCGTTACGCAACAGGGTTAGTGACATTTCAATCGAAAATAATTATCGACACGTTTTTATGATGCGTCCTGGATGCGACTCATCTTTGACAGAAATTTACCTCGCATTTTCCAATTTCGTATCATATTGATTTTATATCGTTTGTCAGTTTATTGCTATTGACGGGGTTGCGAGTTCATAATCTAAATTGGACGTCGCATCCTCTCATCTTGATTCCATATGCAACATGTTATAGAATTCCGATGCTGCCGATCGATTATGATGGCGATTTTCCGCGCTTGGGCACAACGAAGAAATTGCGCGGGCGGAATATCAATTTTAGTGGAATACCGATATCTTGTTATTTATCGTGAAAATAAAAGGATTTTTTTCTACTCGCTGTCGTGCAGATTTCGTTCTATTAGCGGCAGAAATTACGCGCGCAGAACGAATAAAGAGCGGAAAATTGTATTATTTCTAGAACAATGTCATCGTGCGCGATCAAAGAGAATCACAGAAGGGAAAACAGTGGCGGTACATCAGACTTGCACATAGAGAAACATACCTATCTCCGCTGGCTGTTGCACTGCGGATAAAACAGCAGCCCGTAGAAGTTGAAAATATCTGTTTGAATATTACCATAGCGCAGCGTATGCGCCGTTTGCCGTTTTCAGAGTGAATGCAAGACGGCATGCAAATCAAATGCGTTCGTCTCGAGTGTTGCTTAGAATAGTGTAGTTCTTCTCCGTATAAATCTCCAATTTCTCTAAGACGAAACAGTAAAAAACGATAATGTGCGTTATTTTCAGCACGCTGTTTGAATTAAATTCTGAAACTGTCTGTTTGCGTAATTCTGCAATTACGTGATATGAAAGAAACATTTCGCTGATTTTTAAATATACGTATTATATACATATATGTGTTGCAATTTTTTCTGTTTTTAAAAAGTTTTATTTTTATTTAGAGAATGTTAAAAACGTACGGAAACTGTGTTCTTTTACGAAATTTTTTCGTATCGCGTGCATCGCCGTTTACAACGATAGCCCGGCGATCTTTGCACCAGCGGCGCTTTAATTTTGCTCCTATATACCAGTAAATACGTATTCAAGACTGCGATTTCTCGGTCGGACGAGGACGGTGATAGGGGGTTGTTGCGAGGAAACGAAAAAGCAAGTGGATCATGAACCATGCGCGAGACGGGGAAAAGGGTAGGAAAAGGGAGCGATTACACAGGTGGATGAAAGCGCGGCTCTGACCCGCGCGTAGCCGGGAGCTCTGGGTTAGTCACATATTTGCCGACGTACGAACGACTAAAAGCTTTTCACTCGCGGCTCTATTTTCGACCCGTAAATCGTGTTCCGTTACCGCTCTCGTACGTACGAAACAGCCGCGACTGTTGCGTGCCGAGCAAAAAGACGCACTCTCCTTTCTCTCTTTCTCTTTCAAAGCTCTATACAGATTTCAGTACTCAGCGCGAGTCGACGGGAGCGTGTACGAGCGCACGAGATTCATGCGAGTGGCATTCAGGAATATTCGTGCTGACGCAACAATAGAAATTAGGATACTTACAGCCAACTTCTCCAACGTTAATTAGTTTTAACCGTAGTTCTCTTTCTCGTCATTCTCTGTTTTTTTTTCTTGGCAGCACTTGCTGCCCTAGATTTGCGTTCCTTTTTCTTAAGGATGTATCGGAGGTATAATTCTTAGATAAAAGCGCATGAAATTTGAAATACTTAAATATCTATGCTTTATGCATAGTAAATCTAGATATAAGGAACTCGAACTATAATTGGAGTCTTATTTTTACTTCTCGAAAGGTATTTTTCATATTACAAATGTTTTTTCCAACATTATTTGCAATACTGATAGCACATTTTTGTCAGTTTATAATTTATTTCTTCAAAACAATGTAGTGAAGATAATTGAAACTTGGCAGATAGTTTCATCTATCTGTATACTAGATGTACAAAAAAAAATTGAAAACCGTTTCTTCAATATTTTTATTCTTCAAGTCCGTCTCTTTCCATAAGAATACGTGCGAAATCAGAGAAAATTAAAATCGTTATTACTCAGCAACTGTTAGTGGAGTCGTTTAAAGTTTTTTCTGCAACACATCAGGAAGGCTAAAGAACAATTTCACAAATTTTTATCGACTTGGTATTATTTCGAAGATAGGTCCAATACATCCTTAAGGGCGCATATACCTTTGGAGGATACCACAAAAAAAGAAGCATTTTTCATGAATTTTTTTCGGAGCCAAGAGACAAACTATAAAAATAGGACTTTTTGCATAATAAAGTACACCTTTTGTAATTCTCATACAAATTTTATTAAAATGATTTTGTTGTAAAATCCTTCCCTCCTTCACCGTTGTATAGTCAGCCGTGCACGTCACGCATGATTCCGCGGTTACAATAATTTCTCCCTGCCCATTTATCTGAAACTCAAAAATCAAACGGCATCTTAAAGAAGAGTAAATTTCCTTGTCGTTGTCGTATCTGATTTTTAAAATTCGAATTTTAAACAAAATGGCGAACCTTCAAAGTTAGAGTGCTGATTTTCAGCACAAAATTTTACTTTTGTTTGTTTATAAAAAAATAGAAAGAATTAGAATACGCAGAAAAAATATGAGATCAAAAAAGAGTTTGAAAGCAAAAACGAGATGTTGTTATTTTTAATGATTCATTAAAACTTTCGGCAAAGAGATCAAATTTCCGGGTTTTAATCTTTTCGCGTGGATATACATATATCCCAGTGAACTCATTTGTTTTACTGTTGAGTAAAATACGTCCCAAATAAATGAATAAAAGTAAAGCTCAATATTTTTAATACATAGATGAAATTAGATAACATGAAATTTAGAATTTACGCGCTTTCATTACGCTCAGGACCGTCATGTTCCCAAGATTCAAATAGAAGGCGATGTTTTCGCTGTTCTGAGAAGAAGACAGATAGATGCACGAAAATTATGTAGCATACAATTTGCCACTCTAAAAATTATTTATTTTTGAAATTATTATTCTATCGATATATTGCAATAAAATTTGTATTTAGGAAATTTGTTTCCATAACTGATGGATCATTATTATCCGGTAAAATTTACTGTTGGAATGAAAATATTTCATGTCCTTAAAAGAGCTAGAAGGAAATTTTGATTAAAACTTGATCAGCTGTCAGTTCAATGATTCACAAGAATGTATATGTACATAAAAAAATTAATTGATTTCTCTTGGAATGTATTTCATTCCGGTAAAAGGATAAATGTAAAAAATACATCTGTTGCATATTAGTTGATATTTCGATGCGGCAAATGTGATGCGCATACAAAAAATTCTATATCAACGTACTAACATACATGTGAATTAAGTAAGCATAAACTTTCAATATTGGTGATGAGAAAAGTAAATTTTGAGTTACTCTCATGTGTATATTCGCGAGATTCGATTTCTATGTATAGAGATCTATGGAGAATACCAAGGTATTATCTGTTTGCTCTTGAGCACTCGTAAATTAGATTACTAATTAAATTGCTGCAATGGATAATGGAATTTGCGGTTTCAACATAATCTCGGGATATAATACACGCCTTCGTTTCATGGATAGCATTAATTATCGGATGCCATAAAAATAAAAAGAATCAATACGATTTATCTTGACCCAATTATAGTAGTAAGGCATTCGCGAACCGATATCCATGACATTCCAATGTTCCATTTTATATTTTTATATACGTGATTTTTTAATTATTCGCGTATCTCTCAGAAAGCTATTACTATGTCCGTAACGTCGATATTAAATTTTAATAAACTAGTTACTTATATGAATAAAAAAAAGAGTATCGAATACCGATCGTTTAATTAACTATCAGTGCTGCTAATTTGAATATTAATAAATAACGTCTTTTAATCAATAGGAGATTTATGTTATATAGAAAGTTTTTTATTATAATATTACTTTTTAATTAAGACAAGCACAAAATAATTCTGCTTGTACATTTTTTAAAGATTTAACAGAACATATGTACGAGTTCTAGCAGAAATTTCAAATAAATCGCAAATAGTTGTTGGAACAGTTGTTGGAATGTTATCCCGCTAGTAGAAAGAGAATTTTAGAATATTGCTTTTTATAGGCCGTCACGCGTAATTCATTTAATTAAATTATTAATTTATTCTGGACGTTGCAAATTATTCCGAATCATATCACTTTAGCGCACTGGCAATCAGGCAATTTCGGGATTCCATTATAGTAATCCTAACGTGAGGAAAATTTTGTGCGCGCTCAGGATAAGTCGCATATTTGCCGACGTAGGAAGTACTAAAAGCTTTTCACGCTCGGCCTTATTTTCCGTCCGTAAATCGGATTCCGTTACTGCTCTTCAGGCTCGAATTAAGGTGGCGTCCGGTGCACTGTCGGGTTAAGAGTGCTAAAGCGACAGGGAAGACAAGTCATAATGTTTATTTCACTCAATATTATTTTGCTACACGAATGATAGGTAGTATTCAGATAGAGTGGTAGATGCGGTAGGTTAAATCAATACGAACTGTATTACGACAAAGTGGCGCGCGGCAGCGTAAAGTATAAAATAGCGTAAAAACCCACAGTAACTGTTTAAATATTCGCAAAGCTGTGTCCGTTCTTTGAAAACGCTTGTAGGTAAATATTCCCACTTTGAGCAGTGACCGTTTAGAGTAATCGGATAAAAGTCAATTTATGAAAAAAAGGGATCTCTCTCTCTCTCTCTCTCTCTCTCTTTCAACGAGATGTGACAAATATTCGCTATTATTTTCATAAGCAAAAACGTTCGGGAAAACGGTAAAATGGTACATCCCGGGAATTAAATTGAGTCCATGCCGCGCCCGAGGACGACGCCATGGCGATCACGCTGGATCGCAAATTATATATCGTGCATGGAATCGCATTAAGCGCGGCCAATAGCGAGTGTGCCGCTCTTTTTTTTCTATGGATCATTTCCAATCGCGGAACGTAGCCCAGAGTCTCGTTACTCGAACGCAAAATCGCGAATAAAAGCCGGCTGTGCCGTACCGCGAGCGACGGACGTTCGCGGGTGAAATTGGAAAGGACGCAGCGCGGGGTTGGAGAAAAAAGGGCGGGGAGGGGGAGTGGATAATTGTCGAGGAGAAGGAAGCGGCGCGAGCAATTATTTTCGCGAAAAGGACAGGCCGCGTTATTAAATCGCGCAGTTTTTCATCTCGCACGGCGCGCACGTCGGCCGCGCCTGCTCGGACACAGTCGCGGAAAGAGACAGATAAATAGGAAGATAATACCGCGAGAAAGGAAAGCGGGAAATTAACTTTTTCTTCCTCGCGACTTCCAGCCGGGTTTCTCCGCTACTTTCCTACCTGCGCGTCTTTCATCCCCCCCACCCCTCTCGGACCTTCTGATTCCTGGTAATTTCCTTACAAATTCCGTCCCGTTTAATTATCGCGCGAAGAAACCTCGCGTAGCGGAGACTCTTCCCAACTCTGCATTCAGCTGTTCGGCAGCTAACGCACGACTGAAACCCACAAGACACTTGGCAAGTTGCTATAAAATACTCAGAGTAAGGTATTAACTCTAAGGAGAATATGCGAATGTTGCTGATTACATCGCGCTTATAGCACGAACGCAGCGGGCGTTGAGTCTCGCAGCTCCTATTTCCCGATTCTATTTCCGATATCACGATGCCTTGCGACGCGGGCCCTTCCCCGTTGTACGTGATGAGAGGGCCACGTACTGCACGTCGCGCCGTGCGCGAACTCGCGTAACTCGCTGTTGGCTTGAATGCAACAACGATAACCGAGGCACTGTCGAAGCGACGGTGTGACGAGGGGGATCCTCGGCGTTCTTCGTGGGTGTTTAAGCGAGATAGCGGGGTGTATCAGCAGGCACGAACCCGCGCCAGTCTCGCTTTGGATATTCATTCTCGGGGCTCTAATCTCGCATAATGTACTTGTGATTTAATGGCGGCGCACCTCCTACGGCATTGCACCGCGATAATCGCGTTTCCGACACTGCCAGGGATGAATCGGGGGACACGGGGGGCACGGGGTGCGCCCGGTGGGCCCAAAAACGATATCGTAAACGTGATGGAAATCGTATTAAAGCCTCCAACGGCACTGTGCTGGAATAAGCGGAGAAATGTAAATAATATTGTACTGTATTGCTGCTCAGAGTATCATATCTTTGGCAATTATTTATATAATTTCATTGCGCATGAGAGGAGTATATACCGTCTAGATAGAATGTATAAGTTAAAGGACACGTTTTTGTATGGTTTCAAATTGATTTCAATTGTAGCAAAATTTCAAATGATGACTTTCCAATCGCAAATATTATTATTTAATTCTTAATGTTTTTCCCATAACCACTAGACAAATATTATATTTATATTTTTTTAAATAATTTTGCAATAAATAAGCTTATTATTTTACACGCCGTATAATATAATAATATTGTATTTAATACAATATTATAATAATTATATTATTATTTTGTTATCTCAGATGCCTGATTGTCTCAACTATTCAGTAAAATCTTTTACAATCAAAGTCGTTCTATTGGATATACAATATTTCACATTGATCACAACTTTCTGCAACGTCTCGCGATCGCGAATTGTCTTTCATATATAAAGCAAACGCCGGATCCACATTGACAGTCCAGGGAGTGGAAGCAGAAATATTCTGCGGTATTTCCCGAGGACCATCGCTATCCTAGAAGCGGAAGCGCTCGCACCTTCAAGGAGAGATTTTGAGCAGAAACGAAGTTCTCGTAATTTAGCGAGCTTGTGAATATCGACAGGCGCATCCCTCTCCTCGCTCCTCACCTTCATCGCCACCTCTCCATGCCTTCGCCTCCTCCGACGGCACTCTCGTAAAGTTCGTGGCTGCCTGCGCTTCGCGTCGCAGTTGACACAAATCCGTGCGGACGACAAGCCGGAAAGCTTTTTCGTATGTGTGTCGAATCGGGGTTAGCTTCGATGCCTCTGGCTCGCCATTAACGAGATCGGCCGGATGCCGCCCTCTCCTCCCCCGCCGTTCGTTCGTTCCACCCTCCTTTCCCATCCGCTGCTCGCGATCCCTTTTGTCCTTTTTCGTGCCACCGCGCGCGCCACTCCTCTTTTGCGCGTCACGTTCGCCGGATGAATGATAATTTACGCGTGCTCGATTCACCGCCAGCGGGAAAAGCTTTTTCTTCTCACTCTTCCTTTCGTCCGTCCGTCGTCGGGATCGTTGGTATCCGCGCTACAGGGACGCATCTACGTGGAAACTAATGAATCGTTGGCTTTCAAACGTTGTCAGAGACTTGGGGAATAATCTTGCTCAAAAATATTTCTTAATACTGTGACATTATACGTTATGTAAAATAAAAGCATTAGACAGTTTACGGTCTTGAGACAGCAAGCATACTTGTAATCTCACGCAAATTAATTTTAAAGCTCTCTGTTAAATATTACCAATAATTTAATAATAATATGAAAAAAATTGGAAACAAAGCGACGTTACAGTTTATTTTATATGACTATTAATAAAATTTTTACGCTGAAAAAATTGAGTACTTGGATGTTGGAGCTCCCGAGTGTGCGTCTCATGCTTCGAAAGGGGAGATTTAGCTTTGGTTCTCGTAAAAATCGCTATCCAACCCTAGTACCATACGCGCGCGCTGTAATTTCGCAAAAGCGATTCGTTATCATTTCGCTGGCGCGGGGCTAATACGCGCGAAAGAGTCCGGGCGCAGTGAATGCGATTCTCTTTTTCTTCCATTCGACAGCGGGAAACTGACCGCTGCGCGATTCCCCGAGCTCTCACGCTAAAGGATATTCGCGTTTTTCGTGAGATTAAAATTATGGATACAAATTGCACTAGCGCGGTGATGGTGTTAGTCATGCGAACAGAATTTACGCTTTCATCTCGAGACGAGCACTCCTATCGTGTTTTCGAATAAAAAGTGCGCTGTGATAGGATTTCGCGCCGTTGCCTTTTCTCAATTCCCGAATGACTGCGTTACTTGCGTATCGCGGTTCCACGTCACACGTTTCATGTGCTGATTTATAATAAATCAATTCAAATTTCCTTTTGCCAACTACCTGAAGAATGGTACATTTTAATTTATATCTTAAATTCTTTTGTGCCAGGGTTTAACGGTATAATTCCATCTTCCCCTACTTCTCAGCCTTTAATGCATAATATTAAATAGCTCGATAATTAAACTTTAAATTAAATTCTCGCTAAGAAAATGATTATCTGAATATAACTTGGAGAAAAGTTAAGATTCTATCTTATTTCACAGTCTAACATTTTTCAATAATCGTATCTGACTGAGTTACTGACATTTTCTAAGTCACCAATATTGCGGCAGATGCAAGCAATTCGCCGTGCTGAGTTCGTACGTCCCGATTTCGCCTTTAGTGGAAGGCCGAGGTAGCCATATCGGTGAGCAAAACGTCCGGAGGGGGGTCGAGGGTTATGAAAACCCGGGCAAATGATGTGCGAAAGCATAAAGAGAAGGATTTTGAATGGACTTGGCGTAGTTTTGTTACCGGCGTATCCATAAACCACGAAAAGTCGTTGTAACGCTTGCGCGCATGTTTCTTCATTGCTTCGCCTATGCTTTTTCTAGATTTAACTAGATTTATGTGGCCCCGTTCCCTAGTGTTTCTTTCACCGCGAACGCTGAAAATATGCGCGATTTTGCATGCGAGCTACAGAACATGACGCGAGTCGAGTCTTTGTTCGCCGCATGATTGAATGAAGGCCCCTTTTGCTTCTGCTGAAAAAGAGGGCCAAATTGACGAGAAATCTTAGAACAGGAAGCGTGATCAGTAGTTAATGAAAATTTATCAACTTCGCAACGGCGTAATGTTGAATAAAACACTTTATAAATTTCCTGTGTAATTTCCTGCGTAAAGAAAACCCCTAAATGAATGGTAGCACGAAGATGTACATGAGAATTTTTTAAAAGATGAAAATATTATAATTATTGCGTAAATTAATATAAATGTTAATATGATTTAATATTAGTTATAAATTATTAACAGATACTTAATTTTTTTTGTACCACAAATATTTTTATAGAGAAATTTGTAAAGCGAGATTTTCCCTTCTTCCCATATTGTTACTCGTTCGCACAAAAGACTTGCTCCACTCGATAGGATAAAAATGAAGT
>VBVR01002993.1:0-19568 GCA_011638315.1 Tetramorium parvispinum | reverse complement strand
TAATTAAATCTTGTTGAATTGTACACATATCTTATATTTCTGTATGTAATTTTCAAGTCTTCGTTGCGAAATTATACGATGAAGCACTCAATTTGATATTGAAATCGATATACCATTTCAAATCTCTTTCTCTTTTTACAAATTTACAATGTAAGAAACTTAAAAAAATCTCTCAGATAGACATAGTAATTATTATAAATTTAATTGATATTTTAATGCATTCCTGACACATTATTTGATGTTTCCAGCCTATATTTTCAATTTCACGTATTTGTCGAGCTTCTTTTGGCTCAACGCAACATGCTTCGACATTTGGTGGACATTCAGGTAAACAATTGCTAGTAGAGTAGTTTTATACTAGTTTCATACTACATGCAAGTATAACAGTATTCAGTTTGACTAAAATACAAAAGAAGTTTTGATTGACTTTCGTATTTTTTAAATGACTTGAGACAAAATATTTAAATAATAAAGTTGATTAAACAGAAAACTTTATGAAAAAAAACTTCTTTTAAGATAAGTTGAACGTGTAAAGAGCAACAATCAATAATATCAATGTTATATATTTGACATACATTTATAAGAGTCTCTATGATTATTAAAAAGATACTGTCTTTTTCAAAACTTACATGTTTTTGAAAATAATTTGTTATTGATTAAATATAAATCGCATTTCACAGCGGACTCCGTTCGCATCAAACAGACATAAATAGAGATAAAAAAAAGTTTATAATATATTCGCTGTACGCATGGGGAATTACCTTCATCATCAACGTTATCTGTATCATTATGGATAATGCAGAAATACCAGATACCTATATCCGACCGGAAATGTGCAAGAAAAAATTTTGGATTAGTGGTAAGTGACATCTTAATGCGAGTGAAACATTTAATTAAAACTTTGATTAACTTTAATATCTTTCAGTTAAAATAATGGATTTCATGTCTACATGTACTAGCACGTAATATGACATATCTTTTCAGGGAAATCAGCAAAAACGATATATTTTTATGTACCTATGACATTTACTATTATCATTAATATATGTTTTTTCATTGTCACATCGATAACGCTTTTGCGTCAAAATAAATATACAAAAAGTCAACTGAGAGCCTCGGAGAGTAAGCGTCACAATGAAAATAAGCAGAGGTACGGCTGAAATAATGAACATTATTCAAAGTATTCGCAACAAACTACAATTACTACTACGCACTTTACCGATACTTCTCATTCTTGTGCAAGATAAAATAATTATTTCATAAATATTCCAGATATATCACATATATTTAAAAGAAAACTTTTTGAAAGACTTCTTAATTTGATAGTTTTAAAAGACGTCTTATAAAAGTATAAAATTTAAACTGTTATTTTTTAAGATTATTTTACGATATAGTTTGAGATTAATTATTATCATTATTAACACTTTAAATGCCGATGCCACTTTTTACTTTTCAGATCTTCAAAGCTATTTAATTTTTATATATAAAAATAATTTTTTTATTCAATTCTTGACAAAAGGAACCGGCCGATTGTGAAATTTATTCACGCAACTATTGACCATTAAAGTGTTAAGATTATGTAAAATTGATAATCAAAAATGTCTATTTTTATTTATTTTTTATTAGAAGACATCCTATACATTCCAGCCTATACAGGCTGCGTTCCAAAATTTACTACCTGTACTTAAAATCTATAATATGCGTGACATATTATAGATTTGCAGTACTGGCTGTGAATATCGAAACGCAGTCCTAGAATATTCTAGTAATATTGCAGCGATATTGTAATATTTCAGTTATATTGCAAGAATCTTATTGGAATTTTCTGGCCTAGCTGGGATATAGCCCATGCATAGAAACGATTGCAATCGCAGCTAATATAAAAAAATGTGTTTTCCTCACAGATTTCAAATGTACTTGAAACTGTTCATTGTGATGGGAATAGGCTGGGTTATGGAGTTACCATCCTGGTTCAATGGTATCTATAACGAGTTATCAGCGCTCTCGATTCCCAGCAAAATGCTAAATGCCTTGCAAGGTGTTATCATTTTCATCATATTCGTATGTAAAAAGAAGATTATGAAGATGTTGCTGAAACGATTTGCCGGGTGGAGTTGCGGCCCGTATTGCAAGATTCCTACGTACGATGATACTGTGACAAATACCACTTCCACATCAACAACGCAAGTGTCCATGGAAGAGATCAGATCTTCTAATTAGCTCTCCCCTATGTGGGATTCTAACAATATGTACTCACAAAAAAAACAATATAAAGGTTTAAATAGGTATTACAAACGCAGCACAGAGAATCTAAAAAAAATTCTTTTTGAATTTTCAAATTATGAAATAAATTCTTTTTTATACCTTTTCTCTTCTAAATTTTTAAAAATTTTTAAAAATATTCGCTCTTATGTCACGAATTCTGAGCTCCTTTTAAAACCAAGTTATTCATTAAATCCGTTGCGGTTACTGGGGGTCCAATGAACTCCACGTTAAGCTTACGTATCTCTAAAAATGTAAAGAAAAAAGAAAATTTATTCACCTTATTTTAGTTCCGAAAAATCACCTTTTCGAATTTAGGTTTTTTGTCATAATGTATCATTTCAAACTTCAAAATAAATACATTTTCTTTGAAACCCACTATAAAACTAATTTTTATTTGAAAGTATTACTGCCTTGAGAATACAACGTTAACACGTTTATGTAAAATATCGAAAATAAAAAAATTTTATAAATATTTTTACAAAAAAAGTCCATTTCTTCAGAAATTTCTTTGCTTATTTTTTTTATTATGTTAAAATATATAATAAAATAATATATGTTATTAATATATGTTACATATACTACTAAAAAAAAATAGGGAACGCTTTTCACATGCTAAAAAAATGGGTTGTTTTCAAACTGCTGTAACTCGGCGAAAAATTATCGTAGGCAAAAACAAAATCCAAAAAGCATTTTAAAGATTGAACCTTCCTCTATTAAATTATTTTTGCGGATTTTAATTATCTCCTTCCATTACAAAATGGCAAAACGATGAAGCCCAATGAACCCCGTGTGACTGTTATGAAATGAATTATGCGGATGTGTTACCGTAACGAGTTAACAGAGTCGTTTTCAGGAATGCATAATTTTAATATTAATAAAAAAATTACTCGCGTTTCAAGATATATATGTCAATTCTGAATGTCACACGATACATTCATGAGACGAGATTCGAATAATAACAGTAAATTTGAGTCTTATTAAATCACATTAATCAACAACTTTCTTTTGATTTGTTTTTATACGCAAAATATTTAGAGAAATCCAATTATGTAAAAAGAGAATTATATACTTCCGTTATAAAAATTGATGGTAAAAGAAGGATATGAGATCCACATAATCTTGGTCAAAGTATAATCATCTCTAGAAGCTTGTCAGTAGTTCCTCATCTCGAATCACTGCGTGTGTATTAACTCTCAGTACGATAAATTGCCTTTTTTTCCTAACGACTCGTCGTCGTCTAGTAGTCCGTCTTGTTGCTTGGCCGAGTACATTCGTGTGCCATCAGCTTTTGCTGAGAAGTGAATCGCAAAACACATTGTGTTTAACTTGTGTCAACTTTATCATCATAATAGCCATCATATTTTTTTAGCCTAAAATCAATTATAATTGTTACAAATAATAATGTCTAATATTTAATTCATATTTTTAACAATATATCGAAAAATCGTGTGCTGTAAATAAACTCGCTTATTATCTGTAATACATTGCATTATTACATTAATAATTAGGTACTACTCTGATATTTCTTACAAAGCTTTATTAAATAATAATGCATAGTTCCGTATCATTTATCACATATATACAGGTAATATAACTGTTTTCTCATCAAACTAATCATGTTTGACAAATAGTTAATTACTTTCGTTTTATCTCTTAGGACAATTATTTTTTTCTTTAACGTTCCTTAACTATGTACTTTAACGAATTTGTATAAATAAATAAAACTCTTTCTCTGCTTTGGCTGTATTCCAAAATTTCCAACTGTCACCATTAGAAATCTACATCTGCTACATATGCTATACTTTGAGCGTTGGCAATGAATTTTAAAACACAGCTATAGTATAAATAAGCAAAAACAATTTAAGCAAAAGACTATTTTTCTTATGCGTTTGATTATTCGATCCAAACCGGTTAATCAAGTAATTACATCTTACAATTCTTACTAAATGATAATAAAATCCTCGAATAGTAATCATTAACATAAAATGACTTCAGAGACAAATAGCCAAGGACTTTCAAAGAAACTTACATTCCGGAACTTATGCTCGAAGTTATTATCAAGTCTTAATACACAAAAATCAACACTTGATACTCAGTTTCTAGATTTCAACAAATGGAATGGTTGAAATCTGAGTTAGAAACTGAGTATCAAATGCTGAGTTTTGAGTATTGAGACTCGACTACAACTTCGAGTTTTAAGTTTACTAGATTATACATTAATTGTGACCAACATCATTCAAGTGCAACGGCATTACATGAAACTTGCGAAAGAAGTCATAATAATGACTAGCAATTCAATCTCAATTCTAAATAGATTTATTTATAACCGATATAGCATATACAGCTTGCTATATATTTTCTATGTGATTGTAACTTAAGATATCATCCATCGAATTCTATATCACTAGACTATAAATTTTGACATTGAAAATCACGGAAGATCGTATGCAGCAAGTTATAGCTTTGACGTTTCCTTCATCTCCGTGATCTGTAAAATCGTTTTTGCATTAATGAATTTTCTCTCAAGCGAGCATTTCAGATTTGTCCATTGCTAACACCTCAAGATCAAACAAACTTCGTTATTCGGTTTTCCCAACATGCATTCGCAAGTCCATTCCAGGTCCAGTTCGTTTCATTTTTTGGATACCAGACAAAATCGTTACAGAAAGCAGTTATTACGTTCGTTTCCGTAATTGACAGTACCGCGACAGACATTTGTGTTCACAAGGTGTAAGAAGGAATTAGGAACCAATAGTTGAATGATGCGTTTATTAAATATTGTACTTCGGTGTTTCGCGTTTCTGCTTGTTTCTTCGTCCTCGAAGTCTCAGAAAAATTCTACGGATGCCGATGAGGGGAATAATAACTCGACAGTGCGGTACGATCCCTTCATAAGTTTTGTAGAAAACCAAAATGTGGAATCAACACTGTGCAATTCATGTGAAAATTTTATGAATAATACCAACAAAACGGAAGATAAATCCAGTGTTAGTTCTACAAAGAATGATCGCGAACAGAACAATCAAATATCTATGGAGTCCTACGCGAACTCTACTACAAAGATCAGTTACTCCATATTACAAGAAACTAATGAAAATCTTACGGAAACCGAAGGCAAGAGCAATTCCACGTCAACCCAATTTCACGGAAATTTCAGTATAGACGACTATGATCAAACGATCATTATTCCATACGAAGCATGTAAAAAAGTTACTTGCATTCAACTCTGCTGTCCTTTTGGTAACGGCCTAACTCTGCGGGGGAAGTGTGTTCCTGCGAAGATAAATTACAACTTTCCAAGCATATTTTCATACAGGAACAATTCCCAGAGCGTCAAGTTGAACGAACGGTTCCCATTGACTATCCATGATCCATGCGTTGAACAAGAAGTTGGTCGCCGGTATAATGACCCCAGCAGATATCTGATTTTCGATAATGGTATTTTGTACCAAGGCTTTTCTAATATTGTTTTACCAAAGTCTTATTGCCTTGCCTTTTTAGTGGATTTTAAGAGCCGTTACGACGTGATTACATGTACGGAACAGCTTAAACTTCCAATATATGTATCTGCGTGTCTACTAGTATCGTTGCCGTTCCTGCTGCTTACGTTCATCGTGTATTTCATATTGCCAGATCTCCAGACCATTCATGGTTACATATTGCGCGCATATGTTGCCTCATTACTTGTCACATATGCTGTTATGTATTTTGGCCATCAAAATGCTAAACTAGTTAAATGGACATTCTGCATTTCACTGGGTATAGCATATAAACTTTATAATAATGCACCAATGTAATTTATATATATATATACAGAGTGTCTTACCAAAAGTAGTCTTTAACACAAATATCTTGTAAGTCATCATTATTCTCACAATAGATTTAAACATGATTCGATATGGTTCATCTTTTTTAATATAAAAAGATAAAAGAGAATAGCCACTTTTGGTGGGACACCTTGTAACTAGTAGACTATATGTATTCGTAAATTTATTTCTTTCCTATGTAACTTAATAAATTAAAAATTATTAAATCTGTAAAAATACAAATAAAAGTTAATATTTAAATCTTGTTAAATTGTGCACATATCTTATATATCTGTAAATAATTTTCTAGTCTTCGTTGCGAAAATTATATGATGAAGCATTCAATTTGATATTGCGATCGATATACCATTTTAAATCCCTTTGTCTTTTTACAAATTTATAATGCAAAAGCTTAAGAAAATCTCACAAATAGTAATTACTATAAATAATAATTACTATAAATCTGATCGATATTCTAATACATTCCTGATTAACACTTTATTATTTGATATTTCCAGCCTATATTTTCAATTTCACGTTCTTGTCGAGCTTCTTTTGGCTAAACGTAGCATGCTTCGACATTTGGTGGACATTCAGGTAAACAATTGTTAGTAGAGTAGTCTCATACTAGTTTCATACTACATGCAAGTACCACAGTATTCAGTTCCACTAAAATACAAAAGATGATTTTATTGACTTTCGTACCTCTTACATGACTTGAAACAAAATATTTAAATAATAAAGTTGATCAAACAGAAAATTTTATGAAAAAAAACTTCTTTTTTTAACACGTAAACACCAACAATAAATAATATCAATGTTATATATTTGATATACATTTATAAGAGTCTTAAAAAGATACTTTCATTTTCAAAACCTACATTTTGGAAAATAATTTGTTATTGATTCAATATAAATCGCATTCCACAGTGGACTCCGTTCGCATCAAATGGGCAGAAGTAAAGATAAAAAAAAGTTTATATTCTATTCGCTGTACGCGTGGGGAGTTCCCTTCATCATCAACGTTATCTGCGCTATTATGGATGCTCCAGGAATACCAGAAACCTATATTCGACCGGAAATGTGCAGGAGAAAATTTTGGATTAGTGGTAAGTAACATCTTAGTGCGAGTGAAACATTTAATTAAAACTTTGATTAACTTTAATATCTTTCAGTTAAAATAATTGATGTCATGTCTACATGTACTAGCACGTAATGCAACAAATATCTTTTCAGAGGATGCGGCAAGAACGGTATATTTTTATGTACCTATGACTTTTACTATTATTACTGATACATGTTTCTTCGTCGTCACATCAATAACGCTTCTGCGTCAAAATAAATATACAACAACTCAACTGAGAGCCTCGGAGAGTAGCCGTCATAATGAAAATAAACGGAGGTACGGCTAAATGAACATTATTCAATGTATTCGCATTCACAACAAACTACAATTATTGCTACGCAATTTATCGAGGCTTCCTATTCCTGAGTAAGATAAAATGATTATTTCATAAATATTTCAAATATACTTATCGCATATGTTAAAAAAAAACATTTGAAAAACCTCTTACTAGTGACATTCGGCAATTCGAAAATTCAAAAAATCTGAAACTTTGCAGAATTATAAAATAGACGAATCTAATAACGAAACAATTTTTTGTTGGTGCCCGTTTTTGGTTCTAGAGATAAAAACTACCCCTTGAAAAAAACCGGTACATATATTTACAAGCAAACATTTTCTAAACTATTAGAGTTATGAGAGATTTCGAAGAAAAGTTTTTTGGTTTTGATAGTACTTTATAATGATATTTTTAAATTTCTAAAAAATGTAATATTTTTGTAAATATTACCACCACTGACATTTTTTTGCAATATCTGAGATACATTTGGCAACAAAATTAAAATTGAGTTTACGCTGAATTCATCCATAAATAATGAAGTTATATTTTAAAAACGCATTTTTAAGAAATAAATTAAAAAAAATAAAAACACCCCTATATACATACTATGTACTATCTTTTAAGTCCTTTAAGGATCAGATTACCAATTGCCGATTGAATTGCGATCACCGATTAATGATTATTTTCCTACCAATTAGAGCAATTAGCAGCAATTGAGATTAGTGACTATCAATTTAGACAATGCTTTATTTTATAATTGTTAATTTCAATCCAATCGCTAATGTGATTAGTGCCTCTTCGCTATTTATTGACTCTCTCTCTTTCTTCTTCATAATTTCCTGTAATAAGTAGGAATGTAGACAGATATTCATAAGATAGCATAATTTTTGTTTATTACATATATTATGTATATTATAATATAAGGAGCAGTGAAAAAACTGTAACGCGTCTCTGATCATAGAAAAGTTTTCTCATGTCTCTAATAGGTTAAATAATATTGCTTGTAAATATGTGTACTGGTTTTTTTCCAGAGACTTTTATCCCTAAAACCAAAACGGGCCCCAACTAAAAATTTTTTCGTTATTAGATTCGTCTGCTCTATAATTCTGCAAAGATTAAGATTTTTTTTAAATTTTCGAGTTGTCGAATGTCCCAAATCAATTAGACAAAATGATACAACGAAATATTCAGCAGTAAATTACAGTAAAATTAATAGTTGCACTAACATATTACAAGCGATTCACTATATACTTAATACGAAAATAAGTACTTATGTTAGTCGATGCATAATATAATACCGTGTTCTAGACTGGCTATGGGATATAGTCTATGTATAGAAACGATTATCAGCTAATATAAAAAAAATGTTTTCTTTACAGATTTAAAATGTACTTAAAACTGTTCATTGTGATGGGAATAAGCTGGGTTATAGAGTTACTAAATTGGTTCATTAAGTCCCGGTAAGCAATTTGTCAGCAAATTATCATCAAATTGGCACCAAATTCACTTATAACTTCCCTAATAGCTAAATACTAGTAGAATAGCTGGCAATATGTCAACAAACCGAAACATGAATATGAGCAGATTTCTATCCACTGCGTCCGCATTAAGCTTATTTTCTGGAAGTAGCATCTGCTGCCACAACATAATAGCAGACACGCAGCAGAAATGAAGCATGGCGTGCTGTACAAAGTAACGTTAAAAATGCAGCTAATATTAAACAGAGTCTGCGATATCAATTAATGACAGCAGATATAGAGCAGAAATCGAGCATGATCTATTACGATACACTGTGTCAACATATAATGTTTGAAATTTATTCTATTCATGCTGGTAAACTGTGCCGAATTTTTGCCGCATTTCTGCCATCATATCATATTGCAGACTTTATTACATTTCTGTTTCATTTCTAAGCACTTTATCTGATAGACAGACAGTGCTTCACTACTGTAAAAATTATCATAGTATAACTTGCAGCATACAATTTGCAAACTCTGCCCTTAGCAGACTTGGCTATTAGGATTGGTACTAAATACTATGGCATCTGTGTCCGTGATCAGCTTATGCTTTGCCGACAAAACTTGCGGACATAACTTGACCGGAAATTGTCGCAAAAAGGTGAGCAAGATTTGTACAACTTACAAGGGAACTTCGCGAAGTGTCAAATTCAGATTTTAATAAAAATTTGGCATGAATATAGAGGAGATGAACACATGAGTTTAGCAATTTTTCGTTGGTGCCCAAAAACGGTTTAAAGAGGTGAAACCACCCTTCAAAAGTAGAGAAATTTTTGCTTTTCTTGATATATGTAGGAAACTAAACAAAATATAAAAAAATGTTTTATATAAAAATATTACAGTATAAATACCTCTAATTAATTACGCCATTTCAATAAAATTGACTTCTTATCTATCTATAGTATTTACAAATAGTCCTATAAAATTAACATATTTTTGTTTTACATCTATCTTATACATTATATATTTTATATAAAACATTTTTTTATATTTTTTTAATTTACGAGATAATTAAACAGTGTGACAGAGGTCAGTATTAAAAATTTCTTTAGAAGTTTCTATAATAAGAAATTGAGATTTTTTACACTCATCTGTGCGTTTAAATAATAAAATATGGCATTTTTAATACTGACTTTTGTCACTCTGTTTAATTATAAATGACAATTAAAACGGCAAATCTTGTTCTGTTTTTGCCCATTTGGCGTCAAACTGCGTACGCAGACCTTGCTCGCTTTTTGGCAACAATTTGAGATCAAACTGCCTGCGCAAACCTTGCTTACTTTTTGGCGACAATTTGAAAACAAACTATGTTGTACAAACCTTCCGCGCTTTCTGACGACAATTTGATGTCAAACTGCATTGTGCAAACCTTGGTCGTTTTTTGGTTGACGTCAAGTTATAACAGCAAGTCTTGCTCGGGATTTAGCAACTTTTTGCTGACACGGTACGTCAACAGATTTTATTATATTTCTGATGATATTTATCGACATCGTCTTATATAACAGAATTTGTATTTAATTTGGTGCCTTTTTGCTTAAAAATTACTTAGCAAGCTTTTAACAAAATTTGTTTTAGCGAGTTTCGGGACTATCTGGGTTTCAATATCTTGCCAGAAGAGTGGCATCTCACCGAGGCGTTGAATGCCTTGCAAGGCGTTATCATTTTCATTATATTCGTATGTAAAAAGAAGATCTTGAAGATGTTGCTGAAACAATACGGCGGACGGAGTTGCCTGTGTTTCAAGATTCCAACGTACAATGATACTGCGACGAATACCACTTCCACAACGGCATCATCAACGCAAGTGTCCATGCAAGAGATCAGATCTCCTAATTAACAGCTAACTATTTCAAATTAATTATATTCGTGGTGCTGCAATGTAAAGAGAACATTTTATGGATGAGTTAATAGTTAATAAACGGCATAATTTAAGTCTGTAGTCGAAGAAAAATCTTACATTGTGTCTCCCTCTTTCTGAAAACAATAGTGCTATAGAATATTTTGCAAAATGTGAAATTTATACATAATTATTATGAATAGTATCTAATAATTTGAGAAACATAAATCAAACGTATATGAATCATTGAGTTATCTGGGTTATAAGCAAAGAGGATTGCATCATCCTAGGATGAAATATGGTATAGAATTAATATATAAACTTATAAAATTTCCATCCTTTGCTTGTAATTAATCAGTCAATCAATATGGTATCACTTTTTTTTTTAGAAATCATGTATACGTTAATATTTCACATACAATAGACGGTAAAAATGTCGTCTTCAAAGGATTCAAAGTTTCTTCTTGTCACTGTGTCATCCACAACCGACCGAGGATCTGCCTTATCGAGTTATTTTTTTCAGCTGAATTAGGCAAATTACAAATTACAATTCAATTCTTAATACAATCAATAATTACATTTTTAATCGTTAATTATTGCAAACGGTTAAATGAAATAATTGCAAAAAATATTATGTACATAACTGGTAATTGTTCATTGATTAACTATAATTGTAACTAGATAAAAGTGACTAAGAATACACGACATCTGAAGGTACAGATGATAAAAGTACTGCACGTTAAAAATACACATTGTAATTATATTAATATGTAATTACAATTAAAAGAGTTACAATTACATAATAATTACAATGTAAATCAATTATAAATTATCATAATTATAACTATAATTGTGATTATATTGTAGTTACATTGTAATTACATCATTTTAACTCAATTACTTATTCTTACAATTCTATAATTACTTATTCTTACAATTCTACAATTACTTATTCACGCGCATTAAAATCCAATTACATTAACGCCCAACCCTGTCCGTTAATTGACGTCATTCGGTTTTCCCAACTTGCATTCGCATGTCCATTCCAGGTCCATTTCATTTCTTATACCTTAAATAAAATTGTTGCAGAAAGTTATTACGTTTCCGTAATTGGTAATATCGCGCCAGACATTTGTGTTTACAAGGTGGAGCAAGTTAGGAATCAATAGTTGAATGATGTGTACATCAAATATAGTACATTGGTGTTTCGCGTTTCTGTTTGTTTCTTCGTTCTCGAAGTCTCAGGAGAATTCTATGAATGGCGATGAGGGGAATAATAACTCAACAATGCGGGACGATCACTTCATAAGTTTTGTAGAAAACCAAAATGTGGAGCCAACACTGTGCAATTCATGTGAAAATTTTATGAATAATACCAACAAAATGGAAGATAAGTCTAGTGTTAATTCTACAAAAAACGATCGCGAACAGAACAATCAAATGTCTATGGAGTCCTACGCGAACTCTACTACAGAGATCATTTACTCCATATTACAAGAAACTAATGAAAATCTTACGGAGACTGAAGGAAAGAACAATTCTATATCAAATCAACTCCATGGAAATTCCAGTATAAACGACTGTAATAATACTACAACCATTGTTCCATACGAAGCATGTAAAAACGTTACTTGCATTCAACTCTGCTGTCCTTTTGGTAACGTCCTAACTTTGCCGTGGAAGTGTGTTCCTGCGACGAAGAATTACAACTTTCCAAGCATATTTACATACGGGAACAATTCCCAGGGCGTAAAGTTGAACGAACGGTTCCCATTGACCTTCCATGATCCATGCGTTGAACAAGAAGTTGATTGCCTGTATAATGATCCCAGCAAATATATGGTTTTCGCTAATGGTTCTTTGCACCAAGATTCTAATCTCATTTTACCGAAGTCTTATTGCCTTGCCATTTTGATGGATTTTCCGTACCATTACACCGTGATCACATGTATGGAACAGCCTAAACTTCCAATATATGTAACCGCTTGCCCACTAGTATCTTTGCCGTTCCTGTTGCTGACGTTCGTCGTGTATTCCATATTACCAGACCTCCAGACCATGCATGGTTACACATTGCGCGCATACGTTGCCTCATTATTTGTCACGTATGCTATTATGTATTTTGGCCAACAAAATGCTAGTAAACTAGTCAAATGGACAGTCTACGTTCTACTGGGTATAGCATACAAGCTTTATAATAATGCACCAATGTAGCTTTTATATGTATACAGAGTATCTTACCAGAAGTAGTCGTTAACACAAATGTCTTGTAAGTCATCATTATTCTTAGAATAGATTTGAGCTTGATTCGTTATGGTTTATGTTATTTACTTTAAAAAGATAAAAGAGGATGGCACGTTTGGTAGGATACTTTGTAACCCAGACTGAAAAGCATGCAGAAAAATTTTAGCCTCCATTTAATTTTAAAATATAACAACGTATAACATATTGCATAATAAGTTTACATTTAAATTGTCAAATCAATAATTCTAAATTTAATTATTGCAATGTGTAGCAATCTTTAAAAAATTGATGCCTAAAATGAATTCCTATATAATTGTTACATTAGTAAGAATCACTTTAGTACAATTATTACTGAATACGTTTCAGAAATTAGTTTTATAATTCTTATAAAAATCATTACAGCATTTAATTGTACAATTATTACTCAAGTAATAGTAGAAATTCTTTTTACTTGTTATTTTTTCATAACTTTGAGTCATAATTTTGTAAATTTAGAACTTATAATTATAAAATTCTATTTAAGCAAAAGCGTTTTGCAGACCCATCTTATGACAATTATTGCGAAAGGCTGTGAATGGAAAGATACAATAATTGTGCATTTATTATAAAAGTTTCCTATCTGGATAGCAGACTAGATACATTCGCACATTTATTTCTTTCTAATATAACTTAATAAAATAAAAATTATTAAATCTGTAAAAGTACAAATAATAGATAATATTTAAATCTTGTTGAATTGTACACACATCTTATATTTCTGTAAGTAATTTTCTAATCTTCGTTGCAGTTATACGGTGAAGCATTCAATTTGATATTGAAACCGATATACTATTTCAAATCTCTTTTTCTTTTTACAAATTTATAATTCAAGAAACTTAAAAAAATCTCACAGATAGTCATAGTAATTACTATATATAAACCTGATCGATTTTCTAATACATTCCTGATTAACACATTATTTGATATTTCCAGCCTACATTTTCAATTTCACGTATTTGTCAAGCTTCTTTTGGCTTAACGTAACATGCTTCGATTGCCAATTTGACATTTGGTGGACATTGAGGTAAACAATTGCTAGTATAGTAGTCTTATATTAGTTTCATACTACATGCAAGTATCACAGTATTCAGTTCCACTAAAATACAAAAGAAGATTTTAATGACTTTCGTATTTCTTACATGACTTAAAACAAAATATTTAAATAATAAAGTTGATTAAACAGAGAACTTTATGAGAAAGAACTTATTTAAAGATAGACTGAACGTGTAAAGACCAACAATCAATAATATCAGTGTTATATATTTGATATACATTTATAAGAGTCTCTATGATTATTTAAAAAATACTTTCATCTTCAAAATCTACATATTTTTGAAAATAATTTGTTATAGATTAAATATAAGTCGAATTTCACAGCGGATTCCGTTCGCATCAAGCAGACATAAACAGAGATAAAAAAAAGTTTATAATATATTCGCTGTACGCGTGGGGAATTACCTTCATTATAAACGTTATCTGCATAATTATGGGTAATGCAGGAATACCAGAAACCTATATTCGACTGGAAACGTGCAGGAAAAAATTTTGGCTTAGTGGTAAGTGACATCTTAATGCGAGTGAAACATTTAATTAGAACGTTGATTAATTTTAATATCTTTAAGTTAAAATAATGGATGTCATGTCTATATGTACTAGCATGTAATATGACAAATATCTTTTCAGGGAAATGGGCAAAATCGGTATATTTTTATGTACCTATGATTTATAGTATCAGCATTAATATATGTTTCTTCATCGTCACATCGATAACACTTCTGCATCAAAATAAATATACAACAAGTCAAATGAGAGCCTCGGAGCGTAAGCGTTATAATGAAAATAAGCAGAGGTACGGCTGAAATAATGAACATTATTCAATGTATTCGCATTCATAACAAACTACAATTACTGCTACACAATTTACCGATATTTCCCATTCTTTTGCAGGATAAAATAATTATTTCATAAATATTCCAAATATACCGCATATATATTTAAAAAACATATTTTAAAAGACTTCTTAATTTGATAGTTTTAAAAGACATCTTATAAAAGTATAAAATTTAACCTGTTATTTTTTAAGATTATATTATGATATAGTTTGAGATTATTTATTATCATTATTAACACTTTAAATAGCCGATGCCGCTTTTTACTTTTCAGATCTTCAAAGCTATTGAATTTTTATATATAAAAATAATTTTTTGTCAATTCTTGAAGAAAAGAACTGGCCGATGGTGAAAGTTATTCGCGCAACTATCGACCATTAAAGTGTTAAGATTATGTAAAACTGACAATCAAAAATGTCTATTTTTATTTGCTTTTTATTAGAAGACATCCTATACATTCCAGTCTATAGCTATACAGGCTGCGTTCCGAAATTCACTACCAGTACTGAAAATCTATAATGTGCGTGACATATTATAGATTTGCAGTACTGGCTGTGAATATCGAAACGTAGTCACAGAATATTCTAGTAATATTACAGCTGTAATATTTCAATTATATTGCAAGAATCTTATTGGTTCTGGACTGGCTATGGGATATAGCCTGTACATAGAAACGATTGTAATCGCAGCTAATATAAAATAATGTGTTTTCCTCACAGATTTTATATGTACTTAAAACTGTTCATTGTGATGGGAATAGGCTGGGTTATGGAGTTACTATCCTGGTTTAATGGTTTCTATAACGAGTCATTAGAGCTCTCGATTCCCAGCAAAATGCTGAATGCCTTGCAAGGCGTTACCATTTTCATCGTATTCGTATGTAAAAAGAAGATTAAGAAGATGTTGCTGAAACGATTCGACGGGTGGAGTTGCGGCCCGTGTTACGAGACTCCTACGTACGATGATACTATGACAAATACCACATCCACATCATCAACGCAAGTGTCCATGGAAGAGATCAAATCTCCTAATTAGCTCTCCCCTGTGTAAGATTCTAACAATAAGTATAACTGAAGGGATTAGATTAGTATAATTGTTTGTATAATAGATTATAACTTTCTTTTCATTTTATTTTAGTCGTTTATTTATTTCCCGTTTTAATTGTCGATTGCAAAGAATTGATGTCAGGGAAACTATTGTAATTGAATTGTAAATTATCCTCTTTGACACAATAAGAAATTTAAATTGAAATTTTAATTTTGACTATACTATGCATGCGTAAATATAATTAATAATATAGTATTTGAGATAATAGACATGTCCAAAGACTGTTTTAAGATGATTTTTTAGATATGTAAGTCTATATATAACAAATTATTAATCCTTTCTATATTTTTATTTTCAATTTTAAGATCACAGATTGGTATGAATAATATAAAAAGCACTTATAAACCCAATGGAAAATGGTTGTTAAATCGATGTCGAATCGATATCGATTCGATATCTTTTGCATCGAAAAGGTATTAATTCAACGTTGATCTTTTCGATCATTTCTCACTGGGAAGTATGTAATTTACATATATAATTTCTACTCTAGTAACATTTATAAAAATAAAGCGCCTAAGACTCTCCTCCCTCCTTCTTCCTCTCTGCGCATGTGTGTGTTAATTATATTTGCTCATTTTCTAAAATTATGCGCAATAATTAAACTATTTAGCCTGATTTATGTATAAACAACTCGACAATAGTTTATTTGAAATACGTAATAAAAAAATCTTCGCCATCTTTATGGATCTCATATCGTGTATCCTAACTAATACCCTGATGGTAATATAATTCTGCAGTATCTTGTATTCCCGAGTTGCAAGTGAAATCGATTAATTTTTGGATGCTCCAAGGAAACTGTTGCATGCTGGACAGTAATGCTTCTGGACTAAGTAGGAATCCATGCAGTAAGGACACAGGCAACACCACCAACATCTGGAAAAGAATAGGTTAGATTTAAACATATCTTTTTCTGCTGATAAAATTCTCTTACATTATCTTATTTGAAATCTTATCCAAGCAAACAGAGCAATATCGCTGCTTGATCCGCTCGTTTCATGTCCGTTTTTGATTCTACGCGCGTAGTTATATCAGCATGGCAGTGTGGACAGATCATATGTTGACTTTTTTTACCAAAGGCTACTTCTGAAATTATAAGTACCGTGTCTGTGGGCACATTAATGACGTACTTAAAAGTATTAATCTTACATGATTAGATATGCACAAATGTTGTATGCATACGTGCACTCGCTTTCTATAATATGAATATTATTAGTTAAGATTCTTTTTTTTCATCATTTTACACTTACGTTGTGGTGGTGGCATTGATGGCGGCGGCATTGGCTGCAACATTGGCTGTGGCATCGCTGGTGGTGGCTGTGAATAAGGATATGATGGTGGCATTATGGTGGTAACTTGAAGATGGGTCCATTTTTTCCGTGGATTCGTGGAAATCGTCTAACTATACTCTCGTTATTATCTAATTACAAAAAAAAATCCAAAGTTAATTATACATATATAATTTTATATAAAGTTTAATTATCCGTTCCTTGTATGTAAAAAAAAATCTAGAATTACGTTTATAATATACATATATAAACGCAAGACATCGCTTATTATAAATTTCACACGCACGCAATTGCTACCATATATACATATATGTTAATTTTACAATTTTATATTTTCATGTCTCTAAAACATTTTATCGCAATATCTCTTAAGGAAACTGATAATTATTGACACTTACTTAACGCTCGTGTACAGGTAGAGCGGATTGAATCGAAAAGTCCCGAACCACTTTGCAATTTTCGCTTTAGTTAAACAGCTGTGGTTGCTAAGCACACGAAGAATTGTTTTCTACAAACGGCGTTTAAATAAAAAAGTCAGCGGATGAGGGTCCTATCACATAGCTTAGAACGGATATCACGTGCCGCTCTGAACTATGATACAACAACTCTTCGCCCGACAACCGCTTAACTATTACGAAAATTGCTGCATAGATATTGTCGTATCTTGCCGCGTATTTGCACTCGGTGGTAGGCTATGGGCCGGGCGGATAAGCCATGGCGATTTTTAATAATTAATAACTCGTTAACTATTGCGAAAATTGCAAAATGAGTCAGTACTTTTCGATTCAGTTTAGTCTGTTCTACATGCACGCTGCAGTATATCCGACGAGCATTGTGTCAATAATTATCAGACACCATATATAAGATTGTAATGTTCCTGCAATGAAATTGAAAAAAAATAATAATAAGAATAAATCAAATCATAAATGAGATCATAAATAAACTTTTAGCGAAACGAGTTGTCACAGTGACTGTATGTAGATAAATTTCAAGAAACAAAAAGCACATTTAGATGACCTTGTAACAATTTTAATGATATGTCAAATTTTTCTCTATTGTATAAATAAAATAAAGTAGAATAAACGAGATTCGAAGCAAACAACACAATCTTAACAAAGAAATATTTGCCAGCAGCCATCACTTTTATTATTTCCTAATTCTTTTTTGGTAAATTACTGCAAGTTATACAGGGTGCTTCCGATACATACAACTCATTAAGTCGGATTGCCTATTGGCAGGGGCAACCTGCTTTACCGACCGTCAAAGGTAAGATCGGGCGGAAAACGAAGAGAAATTGAATTTTACCATTCCGAAATAGTATAAAATTCAATTATGTGACAAAATAAATACTTATTAATACAAGTGGCTGCACTTTAGCCCAAATATATGCAGAAACGACACCCAAACCATGGATTCTTTTATCACCTTCTTGAGAGATTAAGAAGAAATGGACAGTTTCATAAACCTCGCAGGCCGATTCGTGTTCGACAGAGAAACCAGGAAGCAATTAATGTTGTTCAACAGGGTCTTGCAAATGCTCATACAAGCACAAGAGCAATTGCCACAGATTTAAATATGAATCACATAACAGTCCATAAAATAATTAAACATTCTTTGGGTCGGCATCCATTCAAATGGCACACAACACACAAACTTATACCTGGTGATATGTCACGACATTTAAATTTTTGTGATTACATTCTTGATCATGTAAGTTTAGTTAGTCATGTTAGTTTACTTTTATTGTAACATACCAGACATTGTTATTATTTATCAACTTGTGTCGTCAATTTTATACTAAATTATTCAGTTTTTGCAAGTGGATTTCAATGATGCCAGAAATGATAGATTTTTAAGAAATATTTTTTGGACGCATAACCAACATAATGAGAATCATTATGCAGAGCATAATCCACACAGCATGAAAGAAAAAAATGTTCAAGGACGGTGGACTGTAAGCGTGTGACTGGTAATTAAAAACGATCACATCATCGGCTCCGAATTTATCGAGGGAAATGTGAATGCACGTTATTATTCGCAATTTCTCCTTCATCGGCTTGATGAATTGTTAGAAAATGTGCCATTAGCTATTAGGCTAGAAATGATGTACCAGCAAGATGGACATCCCGCCCACAGTTCTCTTTTGGCGAGAACTGTTTTGAATCGGAAATTTCC
>VBVR01002992.1:0-19570 GCA_011638315.1 Tetramorium parvispinum | reverse complement strand
GATGTGTATAAGAGACAGTAATTTCATTGAACCAATTTTAATAAATTTTCATTAGTACGGTGAATATTTTTATTGGATTTTTTTTCAGTGTATAAAGTACATTATGCGTGTTACGCGAGATAAATTTGTAACGCTTCAGTTAATCACGCTTTATTCAATTTACATTAATGGTATCTTAACTTACATCCACCTGCTGTAGAGCTTGGGAGAGATTATATCAATTTCCATATTCTACGCCCTAAAGAGATAGATAGATAGATAGACAGACAGAGAAGAGAGAAAGAGAGGGATAGAAACAGAGTTCATTGAATATATCGATCATGCTAATATCGTATTCGACACCACGGCTTTTATACGTCGGTATCCGTTAACGTGATATCCCATAAAATCGTCTTTAAGGTGATTTGCATTTAATCGTACCCGGGCCGGCGGCGATCAGGGACGTCGACCATGATCAGTGCTGGCAATTAACCCCAAACGGGTGGCACGATCGTTACAATAGAATTATCGCGAAAAAGGCACATTTCTGTCACAAGAATATAGTGCCGAGAGTTCGAACGATTCAATTCAATTCAACCGACCTTCAAACCCGTGGGGTTATAATACGTAACTTCAGGTACGAGGGTCTGCTCCGGTAAATGAGACCAGTCGCAATGAATCGAGGGCCACTTGCATGTTTTCGCAGATATCGCGGTCGAAGGTAACGCGAGAACGAAGAATTCCGACCGAAAGAGAGAATTCATAGAGAATTAGTGTCACTTGTATATTCACAGGCTTTAGTGCTGCAAATTAGAGATAGATGTGAAAATTAAAGTCTGAGATAATCAATGGCATCATTAACAACATTTAAAAATTATCCTCGAGTGAATTTTGAAGTAAAAAAATATAAAAAAAAACCGCGGAGATGCTATTTCTCCATATTTCTGTAAGACACATTCCACTAATTAACCAACATTATTCATGAAAATTTTTTTCTACCTTATTCATCTGCAAATTAATTATCTAGGTAATTATCAAAATGGCTAATGCCAGATTACCTTGTTAAAAGAATAAAGTCAATTAAGATTAGTATGGATTGCGATATTCTATACAGGAGACCCTTTTCAGCCTTTTTTGTCTCATATATTTTGCTCATCCTCGCACACAGGCCATTGAGTATTCATTAAGAATTACTCAGCGTCCGAATGGCACAATGGGATCCAATTACATTCGGACATAAATTATTCTGACCGCTCATTATTTAGACGCGCGATATATATCAAGCATTCTCGTGACAGCCTGTCACCGCGTTATCAGTTAATTTGTCACTTGGTTAATCGTTCGTGTACATAACACGTCCTTTCCTCGTTTGTGCGTACCTACGATGCACCACGATAATGAACGCACGCCAGGAAGAAACGAGTAGCGTCGCGGAGCACCAATTAGTATCTACTGTAATTAGCTGTTTTGCTGTACTCGCGCGAACGATCGACACTCGAATTAATCACTTATTTCGCCTAATCGATTTTACAGAACGATCTCACTGATATATCGATACGGACCTTTAATTCATTGAAAAAAGAGATTACGATCTTGTAATTAAATAAAGAGGAAGCGAAAGAGATTTTGTTCGCTGATAAATCTCTTCCTCTTTCAGACTAAAGAATAATTTGTCAAGTCTGAATTACGTGATTTAAATGAACTACAATATATGTCATATTACCTATATTTCTTTTTCATATAATTTCCTTTTACAAGCCGGCAGCAGAGCCTTTTACCAATCTTTAATGTTGCGATATAAAGGCCATTAGATATTACAGTATTACAAAACTGATTGCGTAATCGGTTAATTATTTCAGTTGGCTCTCCCTAGTTCTCTCAAATAAACCGCACAGCAGAGCGTATAACCGCACCAAAGTAAAACGACATTCGGTAAAGCTCTCGACTGTCTGTAGAACAAAGAGAGATCCTTTTGTTCATTAATCGAACGGACAGAAAAGTTTTTTTGCTCATGCGTTTGCTGTGTCGATATGAGCAGCGCAATATCTATGAACCTCACAAAAGTGAAAAAAAGTCATCAAAGTTCGTTAGCTGGTAGATGGTAGTTAACGCAGATTGATCAATGTTTTCGTCGACATTAACGAAAACATCTAGTAAATGTAATATTTTATATTTTATACTGCAACATTTTAATCTGGAATAACGAACACTTGTTGGATATCGCTGGGTCGTTAATATATTAATAACGCAACTAAATAAAATTCCATCACATGAAATAAACTTCATATTAATAAGACAAAATCTTTTTTGATTGCTAGCGGTAATTTTATGTTCGAAATACATAGTATATGCGTGCAAATGAGATTTTTCATATTTTAAATTATAATTAAAATATCATTAAATGCGGACTGAAAAACTGAAAAAGAACGAGGAAAGAAAGTATCAATTAAATTATGGATAATACAAGAGCAAATGAAAGTATTTAATGGAAAATAAAATAACTATCTTTTCGCGTGGAAAAGGTGTAGGCATATTTACAATAACGACGGGAACACATGTCCCTTGATTATCTTCGAGAATTGTGTGTGTCAGCGTGAAAAGAAGAAAAAGAAGAGAAACATGTGTTCAGATAATGCGTTTATAAATGCCGTATAAACTGTGCTAAAATGGTAGCACGTTTTGCCGAAAGTACTGCACTCTCGCGAGACAATGATACCCGCTAATGGAACTCGCATTCGTAAAATTAAAGCACATGCTATACACATGTTTCTGTTTATACATAATATTCATCACATAGCCGTGTGATATCGTAATTTCTCCCGAAGAGCAGCGATAAGTAACGTTTTAGAAGAATAGAAATGGCAATATTTTTGTGCATATGTTGAATTCAATTGCCTAATAAAAAGTCAAACATTTTCCCCTGCGACACATATACGAAAATTACATTTACCTTATAATAATCTTTCCGCTAGAATGTGTCTATCCACCCTTATATGTCTGGCTTAAATATTTAACACAATAGCCAATAGTCCCTTGAATTTGCCCCAACGGACTTTAATATAAATAAAAAATCATCGTCTCTGATGTTAAATAAGTGAAGAGAAATTAAAGGACTCGAGATAGCGAAAGCCCTCTTTTAGCGGTCCTGATGGCAGGAAACCAACGGAGGAAAATAAATTCTTTATGTCTGAAAAGCAGTGCGGCTTCCCGAGGGATACGAGAGAAAGGCGACGGCGGGTGGACGTACGCGGACGCGCATGTATATAATATATTCATGTGAAATAGGGAGTAAACACGTGATGCAAAAAATGAATTCGTCTCGGTGTGACAGTTTGATTAATATTTACCAAGATACCAAGATACAATTAGAGATCATGGCATTTCGAGGGAGAACCACGGACGCGACAAATATTTGCGTTACTCTCGCTCGCGATAGTGAATGGACATCGTCATCTTGGAACTTAAGTTTATATCCGAGTCTCTGATTACAGACAGCAGCGAGCGAAGATGCATTTTGCGCCATTCTCATAAGCAACGGCGCAATTTATTTCTCTCAGTCGCGGACGCTATTGTTATACCCATGGCTGTTCGTGTCACGATGAAGGAAAACGCGGTACGATCCGACACGAAGGATAATGATGAAATTCTTTGTTTTCTCGTTGCCATTGAAGGATGATATGGCAACGGCATCGTAACTAAATACGGGTTTCACGTGAACGGCGGTTTAAGTTTTGCCTGCTATATGGTTCCGACATACTGAACAACGAGAGAGCTATCGTCCACATTTTTCAACTTTCAAATATTTATATTTGTTCTAAAACAAATTATAACTGAAACGGAGCAGAACTGTTTTGAACGGAAGAAACGAATTTATTTAAAAACCGTATCATGTCTAAAAATATTTGTTTTAATTTCAATCAGTTAAGATTTTTCTGAATAAATATTTCAACAAAAATCTTTTTTTTTTAGTCAGCGAGAAAATATGGAACGGATATTAATATAATGATATAAAATTGCAAAGAGGAATTGTTTCCAAATTCGAGCAAATTACGCGCCGAGATAAACAAACAAGCTGCAAAGGAGTTCCAATTAAATGCCAAGCATATCAAGCTTTATTTTCTCCATATTCGTATCTAGCTTTGTTCGACATTCGTGCGGCCGGCTCGCTGAAATCCTTCGATTGACCGAAAAGCGCTATCGAAATAATTGCGCAATCAACTACCAAACAAGCGATTTCGTCCGACAATTAGCGCGGCTAAACGCGCTCCTTGAATTTCACGCACGGTTGCAGCCGATCAATTGACGCTAAAGATCTATAGGATAGGTGGAGCAATCTTTTGAATTGTGACGTCAGAAGCGAGGAAATACATGTGAACAAATTACAATTTTCAATCAATTACAATTTGCGAAGAGCTGTTCACACAAATGGATATGAAAGAAACTTGTTCAATTAAACAAAGTAAAGTCATATAAAGTGCAGAAATACAATATATAACGCAAAAGGATTCTCGATGCCAATTGTATTTTTCACAGACATAAAATTATTTCTACAGTCGTTCTAAACGCGTGAAAAATCGCTTTTACGTGATGTATCAATTAATACAAGTTTATATCTAGAGTCTCTAGATAATGGTTTTAAAAAATCCGTAGAATCTCAAGAATTTAAGATGTAATATTTACGATTTGCAAGGTATACTTGTTGCATTTTCGAGAATTTCTCCAAATATGAACTGTTTGTGACACATGTCACTTGTTGCGTAATATATTGATAGCATCGAGGAATCGAAATTGTCTCGTATCACGCGGGTTAAATGGGTCTTTAGGGCAACAGCTCGTGTCGACGTTTGTCGCCGGCATTGCATCGACGCCAAGAAAAGGAATCTGACAAGTAAACGACAGCTTTTCCGCCTTCCACTTGTCGCGCCTGTGATATCTGGCTGTCGATACTCGGCACAACGGATATAGAGGTGCGAGATATGCGAACAGGCGCGAATAACGAATAGAACACGTGAGGATTCGTGTGTATCGTATTCCCTGACAATCGTTTAAATTAACGAAAATCCGCAGTAACGTCGGCTTCCTAATTGCAATTAATGCAGATTTATGCATGAACGATTCGGTAGCTGCGCGGACACTATTGTTTTTCGGCGTCGGTACGCTATATTGTAATGCGCTGCATCTGGAGTGGAAAATTCTTCAAGAGAAAGAGACGTGCTCGCGGCAGACTTTTTTTGGACATTCTTGCAATAGGTTTATAATACTAATGACGTTACTTGCAGATTTTTAACGGGATAAAATACGCAGTAGCACGAAGAGATTTAATTTTTAACTTTTTAAAAAGTTCTCTCTTATATTGTTTAAAAATAAATAATGATTATTTGTAAAATGATGAAATCATAAAATTTTAAAAGTAAAAAATGGATATTAGATACGGTTTTTTTATTTGTTGGCAATATACATTAAAAAATTTAAAGTTTAGCTTTTTATAAAATGTATTTTCAATTTAACTTTATATGCATATATAGTTTTTTTTTAATTTGCGATATTGAATTACAATGTTGTTGCAACACGGATATGAGTATGTTGTATGTGCGGTAAAATGTAATCAAATTTTCTCTTTAGAAATGAAATCAAGTAGCGAGTAATTCCCATTTGTAAACCACGGAAGCTTATCACCATAGTGACAATAATCATTACATTAATTAATCTATTAACTCGAAACTGGAAAGAAACAAATAGACGAGGCGATTGCCAAGAGAAATGAAACAGTTCATCGAGCGAATCACTATGCGCTAACATGATCAAGCTTCTCTCTAAGAGTAACCAGAGGAACATGAGAGCATTCAAAATTTAATTTGCCAGTATTCCGCTTTACCGCAGACCATAATTTAATTAACTTACACACATTAGTACCGCAACAACCTCATCAGTTTAATGGTTACGCAGAAATTATTTTGACAATATTTACCATGTATTTGCCGCTATTTAAATATCAACGCGGCGGGCATAACATAATGACGCAAAAGCTATCGACATTCTCGGTTTTTGCGCGTCGTTAAATTTACCGACAAATTCCTGCTACGGAATATTCTGCGCGTTCCCACCAGACCACTTCCGCCTTCTCTTTCTATCTGTCTACCTAATCTATATCTCTCTATCTAACTTTCCTTCTTCAGTAAATGCGCTTTATTTATTTACATACCTCGTTCGCGATCATCCTCAAAGTTCTCGGCGAATGCCGGGGGTACTTGCGTACCGGTCCTAATTAATAATTCCAGCCGATTAAGCGACAAGCAACTCGTGATTCACAGACTAGATCAGCGCTACTGGGGATTATCGCTAGCGATTACACCCACCGCTTTGACTCGCTAACGAGATTGCGAGATAATCGCGGCGATGCCGTTTGTCGCATCCTCTCTACATTGACTTTTCCGGATCTATGCAAACCGCGTAACGGCTGCCGACATTATCGTGTTCTCGATTAATTCCAAAATTCCCATCGTGGCGCATCAGATCCATCAGTAGAACCACAAGTTTAGTTCGAAGCGATGGGTCATCGATTATTAGTTGCGTGCTGGATTGGATTTAACAAAGCATTATTTATTAAACCTGTCTTCGTATGACAAAACACCGTTCGAAATTAAAAGCGACAAATACGATTATTCCGTTGATAATTAATAAAATATAATAATTTGAAATGTTACGCACGTAAAACGTGTAATTCCATTTCTCTTATCTAAAATTTCAGAATCAGCTTCGAATTAATTTGAAACAAATAAATTTGTTTATATCATAAGTATACGATTTTCACAAACGTAACAAATAAATTTGCATTTATGTGGAATTATTTAAAATAAAAATAAATATTTATCTCTCTTTTTCACAGTTTATTGGTCGATTAAATTAAAAATTATATTTGTGTCGGTTAGATTAATATTTGATCCATCATCATCACGGTGCAGATTCTGCATAATAAAACGTCTTTATGCAAATTGATCGTAGTTGCGTCGAACTGGAAAATTATTCGTACTTTCGAAACGATGGTAGAAAATCTTCGTTTGCGAAAAAAACAGCAATCGCGAAACGTCACATCGGTAAAAACGTTACGGGCTATTGGAATACGTTTTCAGCGAGATTTCCCAGCGACGCAGCAGCAGCCACTTTACCTTGACACGTGCTTTGCATCCATCCGTTTTGCTCATGACCGCGATCGATCAGATTCTACCGCGCGTCTTTCGCTCGTCTCTTACCCCGCCGCCCCATCACGGAAGATCACCCTCGGTATACCGAAATAGATGCGGCAGGCCAAAATCGTCGATTGAGACGGAGCCGATATGCGCGTGCATCGAATCTATTGTCCCGCGCATGTCAGTCGACTTATTCTATCAATTCTGTTTGTGATTTACGAACCGAAACACGACTCGGAAGCCGAATAGCATCTCAGCCGAGGTTCCCTTAGTATTCATGGAAACCATTTGAGATAAGTGGTGGCTCGGACGGTTGTGAATGCACCATATGCTATATTGGTACCGGAAACAGTAATAGCATGTCATAAACGTAATAGTAATTTACAAATTGATATTAAACTCGATCAAATTTAAGTAAAGTAGTTCAATGATTCATTTAGCGCTATTCAAGAAACCAATATTTAAATCTAAAAGTCCTTATTATTTTAAATTATTTAAAATTTTATTAAGAAATTAGATTATTATTTAAAATATTATTAAAAAATTAGATATATACATACCAAGCAACCAATATAAAGAACTTAAGATCTTATTTAATTATTAAATGAGAGGAGACTATTAATTAATATATTTTTTCCATATATTATTAACCCTTCAATAGGCGCATGGGGTGTATTTTACACCCCTGACTTTTATTTTTCCTAGATTTCACATAAGCGTTCTGGACGCATTTTAGTATAGAATCAATTGTTAACAAGAAAACATAAAATTAAAGGTCCGATTTGTTTATATATTCTAAGATATATGCAATAATAATTAATATTAAACAAAAAAAAAGAATAATTAGTTTATTATTTATAATATAAATAATGTGGGGTGTAATTTATCTCACGCGCTTTTTTTCGTTTTAAATTTTGACGCACCCACTGGAGGATTAATATATTAATAACTTGAAAATTCATGTGCGATATTCTGGTGGTAATAAATATTAGATTTAAGCATTGCTTCTTATTGGTATGTGGCTAGAAGCATGTTACGAACAAACACGATGAAATATTTCCCTTGGCCCTCGCACACGCGGGCCACATTCTTCAACATTCAGCAGCGACCAAGTTTATCAGCCGAAAAAGAACCGCAGAATAGCCTCGACTGAAGCCGTGATCTCGGCGTACCCTGCTAACCCTCGTTGTCCAGGGTCTTAAGCTCTATCGATTTCGGATGAGAGTTGCTGACTCTCTCACTCGTGTTCTCTCCCTCTCTTTCCTCTCTTTCTTTCTCTCTCTCTCTCTCTTTCTCCCTCTCTTTCTCCAGCCGCGATATTAGTCCCCTTGCATCGATGTATATCTCTTGCCAGAGATTCTAACAGAAGGTTTTAAGCCGTGAGAATCTTAAGAGCATGAAAACGCCTCGAGAGAACGACATCGAGAAGTGCGAGAGATCGAGAACTAAGACGAAAGATGATAACAAAGAAGCTGAATGCGCACGACAAAGTCACGTCGAGACTTTAGAATCTTGCTTGTCGAATCTTCCCTTCATGGGGATGAAAATCCGGTGGTCGATATCACCCAATTTCACGGAAAGTCATGTTAAAATTTAACTGTAATTTTTCGTTACGAAAATACGTAGTTGCTCGGCGTCTTTGAACTGAAAATGAGTAAAGTTTGAGGAGGGAAAGAAAAGTGTGTATCAGTTAATAATATCAGCACCAATACTTATTGATTTCACATCTATTTTCGTGTGTATTTTCACGTAAAATATAATAGAAATTTTGTTATAGAAATAAATTGAATTGAATAAAAAATCCGTATGGTGAGAAATAAAAATAACATTTTCATTTAGCAACAGCATTAAGTTGCTGATATTTTTGACTGGCCCTTCACTGGTACTTTTCCTCCATCTTACCTAGCACATGACTGTCCTGAGATCTTTCTTTCTCGTGGAAAGCTCGGTACAATTGCGGCTTAATGAGAGATGAAGCTCACGATTCGTATTTATAGCGAAGAGAGAACTAAGATGTTGCTTTGCTATTGCAACCGGAATTCGTGTTCGACGGAATGGCTGAAGATAGAAAGCGGATTTGTGAGGGTATATCAGATGCTTTTTTTTGCAAGAGGATTATCCGCAAGCCTATAGACTCTGTAGAGAGACGGTCGTGACCGGAAAAAATATAACGATGAAACTTTTAAGTTGGGCACACAAACCAATTAAATGGCAATTTTTATTAAGCAAGGCGAATGCGCGCGTGCGATTAATTCGAGGAAAGTATGACGTATATGAGTGTACAAAATATTTGTTAAAAATTTGACATTGAGATGTTTAAATTTATATCTAAATACATAATAAACTAAGAAAGACTTAATATTTTTAAAGAAATTTTAAAATTAGTAATTTTTTGTGTTAAAAGAGATTATACACGAGTAAATTCATGCAATATTATACACGAGTTTATTCATGAAATTTTGTATTTGGACTATCGCGATGCTATACTTGGTACTTAGACGTGAAAGCATCGTATCTCTATGTCAAACACGAAGTTTCTCGTAAAACGATTATCGTGTTGATGATGATATTATCCTCTCTCCATGTGCTAATCAAATTTACAGCTTTCGAATAAGTTCACACATCTTGTCGAAAGGCCAGGAGTTGCGTGCACAATTACTTCACGTGTAACTTCATGATACTCAAACAAACATATTTATATATTAGTTAATTTGTTCTCACATATGTTACACGCTTTCTGATATCGGAAATCAAATTGTTTGCCCGATAATTACCCGACAATTTAATATCATTTATAAAAAAAAGGAGAAACTTATACACAGTGCATTTCAAAGATCTTGTTCTTTTTTATTTTTGATTACGTACATACTTGAATGAAATAAGGAATGCATTAGATAAAGATAAAATATTTTAATAATCATCGTTGAATGAACTTTTGCGTTCCTTCTTCTATTTAATACTCTCTACTTTTTTTGTGTAAACAAATCGATAACACTCGAAATCGATTGACTCCTTCGGTGTGTTCAGTTCGTTTCGCGCCTCATAAAATCTGTAGTCGTAGCCATCATCCGGGCCAGAATCAACAGTTTGCTCTATTGATTGCTGACCATATGCCTACTGAAAGAAGCAGTAAACGTGCCACTGACAAATGTTATATCAATCTTGCCCATTTACCAAGCACAATAAAAGATTTGAAAAAATCCTTTCAAATGTAACTGTTTTGCTTTATCATGTAAAAGTAATTCTATTGACGCAGAAGACTGACTTATTTATTACACTTATTTTGCAATTTGTTCAAAACTGTATTTGCAATTATATCATGTAGAAAATGATTAAACACAAATTTTCTCGTCAATAAAATATTAATAAAATTTATAAACCGCGATTTTTATAGTTGAAAATTATTATTTACATATTCAGAAAAATAACAATTTCCGATTTTATATCCTAATGAAGTAACATATGTAACAACTTAACATGGACATTACCGTAAAAAATTTTAATATGTTCTTTTTCAAATGTTTTTTAAGATTTTGCAACTCAATATTCCGATTTCCTAAATTGTAATTCCGAATTAAAAAATGAGTCTTATGTGCTATCTTATATATTTATTTTAATTAATACAGATTTTAGTAAAATAAAAATTATCTTATAAATATGTAACGTAACATTTTATTGTTTCAATTACACGATATTTTTTGTTATTATCTATCGTTTTGTTATATTTTTGTATCAATAAAATGCTTGAATAGCTGCCGTCGACGATGTCAGTTGAATGTAAAAATATCGCTTGTAAAAAGGCTTTATACTCGATAATCGCTTGTTATGAATTGCATTGCTATATAATCATCACAAAATCCAAGAATATCTCTTGTTCTAGAATTAGCATTGCTGCGCGAGTATCGATTGTTAGATTTCTTCCGTCGCGATTTAGCTGGATGACACAATCATCCCCCAATTTCTTTTCACCCTCTTGATGTTCCTATATCAAATCCTCCTCCCGGTTAGAAAGCGAGCATTATGGGATGATAAAAAACGATTCCGATGGCGTGTCTCGCCGAACGCGGAAACCCGGCAATCCGGATTCGGCTCGCCTCTTCCTGAAGTAGGAAAGCGGTAATTTCCGGATAAGTTTTGCCCTACGGTCAAAAAATACGGAGGGATAAAGTGGAGCTGGGATATCGACATCGAATCGACCGACACGAGACCATCGAGTGAAACTAATATCACGTCTAAAGTTAGTTTTCTTATTAACGATATTTATTTAAACAAATTTAAATTTTAAGTTTAAACGAATGCAAATAAAGATTATCGCGAGCATTTTATAAAACTTTTCTTAAAAATTTTATATTTTTAAGAATTTAGACACAAATTTTTAGATTCTCCGTAGTTTCTATTTTATTTTAAAGATATATTTTTATATGATTAGAGAAAACATGTGACATTGCTTTTGTAATGTTATAACTAATATTATAACTAATGTTCTCTATATAAAACTACATAATTCAAAATAGGTTATTTAGATAATTTTAGTTTTAGTAGTATCATGGATTTACGAATTTTAAGGGTCCTTTGAAAAGTTTGTTTTGCAAAATTTCAATCAAGTTTCAGAAAGTCAATAACTAGAAGAGTTTGTAAATTGCTCTCGATGGAAGTTTGCACCCTTCGGAGAAACAAAAAATGCTAATGCTCTCTATCCGATTTTATCGATTTATGGAAATTTTAAAAAGCTCTGGAAGAAGGGTTAAGTTAGAATACGTGCTTAACGCGAATCCTCCAGAAAGTGAAAATTGCTTATTAGACTAAAAAACCAGACTTGATAAAATGAATTATATTCCATATATATCTCAAATCATCTAAATGTAAATTGCAAATTTCTATTTATCTGTAATTAAATGAAAAGAGTATAATGTTTATAATTATCCCGTAATATTGTATATTTATCGAAACTTTAAACTGCCATGGAAAATACCGATGCGGTTTTCAAATATTTAGCGCAAGATTATTTCATAATTATGATCAAACGAGTCTTTATCTGCCTCATGTTTCATTCCGTGTGTTTCATACCGCAATTATATACCGGAATATGAAATTTTAATCTGATGATTATGGCTCCGAACTCTTCCGTCTGCATCCGGATCATTAAAATAAAGTCAATGAAAAATAAAAAATATTTTCCTCACGTGATTTACATGTTCAAACAACGCTTCTTAGCCACGAAGCGATTTACTTCACCAGATTGAGTGACACGTGCTATCGAGAAGTAATATTCATTGACGTGACTTGTATTAATATTCTTTGATTTATGGAAAATCGATTTTGTGTATTAAGTATGTAATAAATCTTGGATGTTGACATTATACACGAACGATCTTATATAAACTCCGCAATGAACCAACGACTGTTCGACAAGCGCAATAATGCCACCATGATGTTACTAAAACTACATCGTAATGAAAAAGGCCGTAATGATACCGCAAAGCCATTGTTTAAAATTTCTATTATAAATGTATTTCTATATATTTTATATTTTATATTTTACATTATATCATTCTGTATCATATCTCGCAGCAATAAATAATTAGATTACAATTGAAACTTCACACTAATTGTAAATATAAATAGAATGTGCGTGTCTAATCGAAATTATTATTTGAATAAAAAAATATCATCAATCAAAATCAAAATTAATCAAAAATTTTGCTGTTAAGCAATATTGCGCAGCTTGTCTCGCTGCTAAATATAGTAATTTAAATTATCGAGATTCGTGCTGATTTGATTACAAAGCATCTTGTTACACGTTACTCGTGTGACCATATGTATGTGTAAATATTTATGCAAAATGAAAGATTGCCGGAGCCCGCAGCGTTGAATCAATATCATATTTCTCGTCGTACGACGTTACTAATTGGGAACCGGATGTTAAAGCATTTCACTTTGCCGCTTTGCTGAAATTTCAAGCAAGCTTCGCGAGCCAGCGACGTTACTTTGATACCCGTTTGATGTAACGGTGCGCGCCATTTTACCGCCATTGAAACTAACGAATCCGACGATAAGCTCGTCCAACAACGCGTTGTGACGCACGTATGAAGCGCTTCATTGTCGACTGAATCAAAATAATTAGTGGTTCTTTCACGTTCTCCCTCTTGTATATCCCACGTACTTGCAATGTTACATCTTTGTTTCTTTTTTGTTACAGGATGGAAAGCCAGAGAGATTTAGCGAGTCAGTCAGCGTTAATTTAAGGTGCAAGGTATGTACGAATGCTTCATAGAACCACGAAATATCACTATGCCCGGAACTTCATATATCTCTAAACGAGTCTAAGCTCGATTTGAGTTCACAAATAAAATTCTTTTTCTTCGGTTGACATTATTAAAAGTTCTTTGGTTTCTCTTTCTAGCGATTGAAGATATGCAATATACTTACGCAATATACGAAAAACATCATATTTTGTCAATCGATATGAATATATCGAGAAAATTTTTGACCTCCCGATGTTGAAAAGTGTGTAAAAAAATAGATAGAAGCATACAAGAAATAAAAGTACACGATATTAATCGCTAAAAAAGAAGAGAAAGTCTCTCATAAATTACATTAATATCTTTTTCTAATTTCCATATCAATTCTAAAAAAAATCGATAATTATATTTCTTTTCTCTAAACAGTGAGTAAAATTATTTCAAGAAAAAAACTTGTTTAAATATTTTTCAATATATTTGTGAATTAAATATATTTTACAAATATTTCGTTCACAGATTATGAGGCATTGATTCTAAAATCATTTCTCTGCTTCAGAATTAAGACTTAGAATTAAGAATTGCATACACCAATTTAGAATTAGAACAGGCAAGAGATCTTAGTAGGCGCGCAATAGAACGAGAGAAGCTTCATATGGCAGACGAACGTATATTAAGGATTACTATCGTAATTGGAGTTCACGAGAAACCCGACCGTAAAAGCCGACTTACACTGCCAACAAAGTTCTCCACTTTAATACCACCATCGCAGCCAAATGTCTATTGCTTTAATAAAATTGCGTACAGCGAAAAGAAAAAAGAGGACGTTTTCGTGGAAAAATATACTTGAACACTAAATCGCTCGCGAATTCATTTGAAAACCATAGTACCTTTATATCAGCATTAAAACGGCATGGTGGAATTAAATATGCACATATTCTGGCTAGGGATAATAAACTGGGTCAGTTAGGTCGCTATCGCATTACGGATTCCATAATATCTTTCTTCCAAAAATAATTTCTGCGTTCACTTCGGCGAGTGCATTACGCGTTATTATGTCGTCTAATTGCTGCTCATAGACCCGCGAATTTCGCATTTCCCGTAATTCCGGTGTCAAATATTTGAATTATGAAGGATACTCGGTTGCCGCGTTATTCACGGTATTATGTCCTGCTCCATTGCTTATTAATCTATCATGAAGGAATGGTAAATTCCTTATTCAGACCTTGTTCGAGTTTTAACCCAGCCCGATAATATTTCAATTATCAAGAACACCTCTGACGTAAGTGAATATATTGATTCCAGGATACTCGTTTAGAAAAAAAAAGGAAATTATGTCGTATTAAGATCGTCCCTGAGTTGTCAGTTAAATTCACGAGACAATATGCAGCGTACTGGGAAATACTAAGAACCGCTGTCTCTTGAACGATGAATAAAAGAGCGTGACGCGTTCATTACGTCTTTTTAAATGGACGTTTCATTACACGTTATAAAGTCGCAGACGCAATCGCATTAATGTTACAACTTACTGTTGTTAAAATATTAATAATGGATAATCCCAAGAGTATCTACAATAATACTTTGTAATTTTTTAATGTAATATAAATTTTCAGAAAATTAAATGTCAGCAGAAATAAGAGAGTATTTCGCAGCGTACACGTACAAGCGTTATCATAAACAAAATGATAAAATCGTTTGAGATCTTTGTGGAACATATAATTAAATTCTATTTTCTCTATTTCTATTATTTTTTAATTTGTCCATTAATTTTCTTATATGTGTTTTATCATTCTCAATTACATGAAGTAAAGAAGATTCATAATAAATTAATAAGTTTATCGTTACGTTCCTATGAATTTTGAAAAAAAATTCAGGAGTACAAGACGATAATTGTTCAAAAATTTCTCTTACATTTCTCTTAGACATAGTCCATGTAAGCATTTCCTTCATATATTTTTTCCTTGTACCAGAAAATATTTGTCGAATTATATTCGAGATATATCGAGGCTCAGCAGCAACTTATGAAGTTTGTTGCGAAAAAATATTGCTTTAACCGCGATAACAATTTTATTCGCGTGTTTATTTTGCCTGCTTTTTCATGCTTAATATTCAGCGTTCACATCATCGTTCTTCATATCTTCCAAATTTTCAAAAAAATATGCGCAAGCTAAAAATAAAGTTACTCAGTTATTTTTAAGATTCGTTACAAATAAGATAAACAAAATATAGGTAATACAATCTCATTCTTTCAATTTACTCATCGAGCGGTTTTGTAAATAAAATTTTATATCTATGTTCAATCATCAAGTTTGATATTTGATATTCAAATTCACTGTGGATGTCGTTCGTTCATGAAAATATAATAATGCCTGCGTTTCCAACTGCGATCGTACGTGTCCACGTGCGAGCATGCTCGAACAAGTGCGATGTTGCAAACGACAGCCGAGTATCGTTCATAAAAAACGAAAAACGTGATGAAGGGGAAACAAACGGCACGATCCGCCGTTAAACATCAAAGGGCCAGTCGCTCGAACGCGTCCTGAAACGTGTTAGATTTACAGTTGCGTTTAACGCTACGTTACGGTGACAAACGTGTCCCCGGCATTTCCCGCCGGCCGAAAAATATAATCTCACGTATTTCTATGATCAATTTCATTTCCACGTGTCATAATTCGACACCATCGGACTCCGGACACGTGTGTATATACTTTTGTAGAAAGGGAGAAAAAGGATCGTTCACGGTTCGCCGACGATTTGGGAAAATGTACCGTCACGTGGGACGTGGAACGGGAGAGAAAAGTTTCATCAGGCTAAAGCGCACGATGGGAAATACACCCGGGACCGAAGTTTCGCGCGGTTTGGCACGGCGATGGCGGCGATGGCGGTCGTTCTCCAAAAATTACAATTTACGGACCAGCCCAGAGAATTGTTACGAGCAAGCACGGATCGATACAGCGCAATTCCGCGGCGGTAGTGACAATTTCACCGTTTCTCTTTCCGCCGATTGCTTATTCATTAAGAGGAGAACGTGGATGTTTTTCGCGTTTTGCTCCAAAAATTAAGAGTAGCGAGAATAAAGGAATATTTTCATTGTGTTCCGTGTGCTGCTCGAGTTCAGACATAACATTTCATTACAATAGTCACTTATAATTTTCCTACCACAGCGAGATTTAATAAAAATGTACGAGTTTCATCGTAGTGAAAATCACCCATAATTAAATTCAATGTAACTGCGTTGCCTAGAACAACGGATGCGCGTTCACGGTGCATCGTATTATTTAAACATGCAGCTTGCATTTACATCACCCGTATAAATCAGATAATACTTTCCACCGGTTGCCCGCGTTTTTTTGCCCGGTTTCAATTCCAGTTGCTCGCATTTATTTCATATGTACGAAGATCGGTACGACTGATATACAGGTGGCCGTGTCGATTGCCAATAAATGAGAAACGTATGCCATAAACTTTTGAGATTAATTCTTGAAGGTACGATGCGACTTGCGCCGATAAATTCATAGTTCGAGTAAGCATATTCCGCAACACCGCTCACAAATCTAGATGAGACGCACGACTATGAGGTATAAATCGAAGGTGCATGTCGAATGTTTGATGCACGACTCAATTTTCATCTCATCCTCAGGTCACGCGCGCTTTGATTTAGAATGACAACTAGAATTGTAATCGGACGTGACAACGCTGTAATCAAATGTCAACGAGTCAATTTTCAGTCAGCTATCGTTAAAAAGTTGAGTAATTTATCAGAAAATTATCCGATATACGGCAAAGTAAAAGTCTGAGAGATTTAAAACATCTGTATAATAATTTTAACAAAAGGAATTGTATAGGATTATTTTGATCTAAAAAAATGCATAGCACAAAACTATGATATATTTTCCTTCATTATTCTTTTTTATTTATATTATATTTATTTATTATATTATATTTATATTTTTGTATTATATTTATTTATTATTTATATTTTATTTTAATCACATCTTTTTGCCGCGCCTCGTTTTACTCAGGAATTATCGTGCGTATTTTACGATTACCCGAACAAACTTTAACAACACCGAGAAGCCGAATATGGCCAGAGATGTACGCGCAAATAAGCGTTGACGTGCGTGGAGTGGTTTGGAAGGTGACGGCGGTAAGGTGGCGGACGAGTTTCACCCTCTTTACTTGTTGCTTTTCTTTCCGTCGAGCGCTTTCCTGGCTCGCCTTTTCTCATTGAAAAACACGTGAACGCGCGACGCGGCCGCTTTTACGCGAGAAAAACGGGGCCGCGCGTCTGCTAGCGCGCGCATGTAGAATTTGCATGAAATTTGTCGCGCGAACGAGGAGAACGTTTTACGGTATTATAGCGACGACGAGTCTCGAATGTCAATTCGGATGAAGCGCGCACGTGAACGAATTACGGGGTAGATTGCGGTGGCGAATTACGTTGCGAGAGTAAACCGGGAGGAGCCAGGATTGCAATCCTAATCATAACACACGGAAGATTCGCATTCCTTCAGATATGGTTCACGCTTCGCTCCGTGACGACAATCTGTCGTCTGATTCGACCCCTTCAGGCTATGAACGCGTAGGTAAATGAAAGTATCTGACGTACTCTTAAATACTTATAGACGAAAAAAATAGAACAGTGTATACAAATCGTCTGTATTAATTGCAAATGTAAAATAACAACTTCGCGAGCTTAACAAATTGACGCTTAATAATTGCGTTTGCTTTATTAATTCTTAATAATCAATCAAGAATTAATTTCTTAAGCCTGACGAATATAGAATCAGTGTTTAATCAAGTTTTGAGAAACTTTAGTAAGTAATCGCGGTCAATCATGTAGTCAGCCATGTAGTACACCTTCTACATCTCTTCATAAAATATAGAAAAAATCGATATTTCATAAAAATTGATCTACTATCATATGCGTATCTATTTGCTGAGCATACTATCTTCCCCGAATCTTGTTTCTTTACATTAAAATTCATGTAGCAGCAGGATTAAAGAGAATGTAACGAAAAACTACGAAGAAAGCTTTTTGCATAAATAGAAGAAATTATTTCGCGTACGTGTATGGTACGTCGTGCTCGCATTTTTCTTTAATGAATCTTGTATAAATTTCGTATCAAGTTTAGAAGTAAACTCAACATTATTATACTTAAGTGCTTTAAAAAGTTACGGATAAAAAATGGATGTAAAAAATATTTCTTGTATAAGTTCCTCTCTTTTTTTCTATGCCGGCTTCTATCTAGAATTCTAGATCACTAGATTATTTCTACCGTGGAAACATGATTTATAAGTACATTAACCTGCCACTTGCAAAAAAATTAACTGCCAATTAGATCGCGGAAAAGGCTATTAACAGTCTATAATTGCATCCAATAAGTCAAACAGCGTAAAAAATTAATCCACGTAGTTCTAGCGCATAGCACGTACACCGTGGAGAAATTATATCGTCCTTTAATTACACTTTCTTATGTGAAACACGAGTTTTGATTACAATCATGTGGGAGCAGCGGGAAAATCGTTATCCATATACATGCGTACACGAATGTGCCATAACGTATAATCTATTGTGACGTGAATACCCCAGCGTGGTTCGTTTTTACTTTTATTTATTTCCTCACCTTGATTAAATTTCCGTCGACAGCGGGCAATCACTGGCTTTCCTCTCGCTCGTTATTTACGCGTAAAACGCTTAATCGCTTTTAAAAGAGGCAAGTCGCGATACTAACTTTTATACCCGAGATCAGTCGCTTCAAATCCGAAGGATGTAATCCCATTTTTCGTTTTACGATGGATATCCAAGTTTCAAAATATAAATTTTAATAACAAACTGAATAGTAATTAAACTTTAGTGATAAATTGTCATGGACAAAAATGCAGACAATCGGAAACAGTTGTTTACCCAGAACTATTTATTTTCAATGTTCTTCCTTTGAAGCGCGTTAATTAATTCGCGATCGTTTAACGCGAAAGTAAAAATTATTTATTTATGAGATGTCATGTTTAGCTGTATTACTCTTATGTACAGACGTGGTACATATGCAAATTTATATTTTCTATAAATCTTGACATGTCTTTCAACTGCCCAGATAGGAAAGCATGCAGAAAAATTTTAGCCTCATTTTAATTTTAAAATATAATGTCTAATATATTGCGTAA
>VBVR01002991.1:0-19574 GCA_011638315.1 Tetramorium parvispinum | reverse complement strand
CTCGTTAACTATTCCGAAAATTGCAAAATGGTAGAGGACTTTTCCACTCAGTTTGGTCCACTCTACCTGCACATGAGCGTTGTGTCAATAATTATCGGACACCCTGTATATGTGGATTCTCCAAAAATACAAATTTCTTCGTTGAAATTACGAACTCAGTGCATTCTTTAACAAGAAATATGAAATATACTTTCTCGAATCCTTTTTTAATTTAAAGTAAAAATTATTTAATAAAAAAAGTTTAAAATCATATCATTCTTAATTTTTTTTTGTTCGAATTTGTTTACCTCACAAATTGTAGATACAGTCACAAACAGCAAATCCGAAAGAACCATTTTTGGAAATATTCCGAAGGATTTGACATGTAACCGTAAATACGCGAAGAGGCTTCTACAATGAAACAAAAGGTATACAGGAATTTTGTGAAACGTGACAAACGATGATAAGGATTTTGCATGGAAGAGTCCGCGAGCGTGCAGAACGAGAGAAGAATTTTGCGAGCATGCAAAGTAACGACGGGCGAACATACAATGAGGTACAGAGCGTTCTACGAGCGAGAAAAGCATTCCACGAACGAAAGAGTAACATTCTCGCGACTCTGCTCTGTGTATAATTTTCAATATAAACAGGTCGAGAGAGAATATTTGCAAAAAGCTCATTGAATTTAAAATTTGTATCTTACGGACTTCTTCAAGAAGATTTCACGGCACAACTGATAGTGACAAGGATTCCAGGATCTTGCAAATCGGTGAAGCAGAATCTACGAGCGAGTAGTGGGGTGTATTGTAAGGAGGCAATGAGGACGAGTCTATATGAGCGGGAAAAGCATGAAGAAAGTTTCTAGCAGTAGACAAAACGGATGCAATGACTCTGTGAACACGTAAAAGCGACAAACTAGCTTCTATCGAGGAATAAAGTGATGAGGTGGATTTTACAAATGGAAAAAAAGTGTCAAGGAAGTATCTACATGCGAATAAAATAACGAGAAAGATTTTACCAACGCTAAAAAAAAGCTTTGTAGAAAGTTTCGTTAACAGAAGAAGAATATTAATAATAATTATACAAAGTGACAAGAGGGATTCTAATCATCCGGATAAAATAAAATGATGAGAAACGACAATAAAGATTACAAACATTTTCAGAAACGTGCAAAGATAATTATTAATCAACGTTTTCAAATAGCTGGGAATTATCTTGAAGGAAATAATCACTAATTATTATTAAAGATGTATATATGAGGAGAATGCTAATCGAAAGAATTATTGATAATTAGCAGAAACAATTCTGAAATGTTATTCTAAAGTAAAAAAAAACTGATCAACAAATGAGGGAAATCTTAAATGTTTCAGAGCTGGTTCTCTATTTATCAAGAGATATGTTCGAACATGTTTCCTCTCTATTTATTATTCCCCTTAGAAATCGCGGATGGTGATAAACGACTCGAATCATAACTCAGAACATGTCCACAAACTAGGACAACAGCAGCGAGTATCTCTACAACTATGTGCTTCCATATTACAAATGAAGAAAAAGCGTGTCCATCACAATGGATGCTAGGTGTGCGGGGGGAGATTAGAAATTCCAGGAATTATCGAGAAACGTAATCCTTGATATCTCCAACTGATAGAATTCAGGAGAATCGGGGATGTGAGATTCCAAGTACACACGCGATATATAATTCAATATAATTCAATAAAGCGAAATAAATCCTTGGGAGGGCAGAACCGTTCGAGGCTACAGCGTGAATTAATCGCGAAAGAATACTCCGAACAAACAAGTCGGGTAATCGGGAGGTTTCAGGGCAATCTCAATCCCGTAAGCACATATAGAGAAGATGTCCCGAAAGAGCGAAATGAGGCCGCGCGATTGTACGGCCGCGAAAAAGTGGAGCATTCGCGCGAACACCTCTTTATGGAAAAACGCGCATCTCGCGCGAGGAAGAAGGAGCGGGCTGAAGGGCTCGTCCCTTCGGCCGTTCGGCCTTGCCGAGAGGGTGATGCACTCTAGGGGGGAGGAGGGGGAGGAGGAGGGTGCAAGCCGAGGACCGATCGTCGGGTGTCACGAGGTCACGTGAAAATGGGTCATCGAGAGGCGTCCTCTCCGCGGAGGGAAGACTCCCACGACGGCGACGATTTCTCTTGTTCGCGAGATGCAGCAGTAGGATAGGAAGTAGCGGAGAGATTCTTCTTCCCCTCCCGTCCCTGGTTCTGTGCGAGGATGATTCGCGGGGTGGATTCGCTGCATGCGCGCGAGAAGGGAAGAAAGCTGCCGGAAGGATATGCGTACCTCTCTTGCCATTACGTCATAGCCCTGCAGGTAAGGAACCGTCCCAGCAGCAAGCGCACGGCTTTATTCCGAAGGAACGACCACCAAGGCGAAGGGGAAGTAGGCTGCACGTCGCATTATATATCGGGGGATGCTGCTCTCTGGTCGCGCTGCTGTCCGCCCAGCTTGCTCGCGCGTACACCCTCGCAAGGTGTCTCTCTCTTTCTCTCTCTCTCGCTCTCTCGCCTTTTCGCACCGTCTCTGCCCCTCTCGCTTCCTTCTTCTCGTTCTCTCTCTCTCTCCTTCTTTTCTCCTCTCTTGTCCCTCGCGGGCGCGACACTTGGCTCGGCCACTTGGTCTGGACTCACTACTGGCCGAACAGCGGCGGGCTGTAACTACTGGCTGGCTGGCTGGCTGACTTGTATCACTGGCGGCCGAGAGACGTGGTGTCTTCCCTTCCTCACGCGGCTGCTCCTCGCCGAGACGCTGCTCGCCGTTCTTGTCGCACCCGCGGCGCCGCGCCTCGCTCCGTCCCGCTCGCTCGCACGCACGTACGCGAGGTAGACGAGAGCGAGGAGCGCACAACACCCTCCGTTATATCCCGCGATTAAAACACGGCCACCCCCGGCCGGCCGCCCCTGTGCTGCCGTGCCGCCAGGACAGACAGTGGGAGTGAGAGAGAAAGAGAGGGCGAGTGAACGACGTGCGGCGAGGAGCGACGAGCAGGGGCTGCGGCGACGTACGTACGTCCGTCGACGTGGACGTACCTGGCCCGACGACCGTGCCGTGCGTACGTGCGATTAACTGGCGTGCGTCTAAGATTTCACTGGCGCATACGACGGGGGCCCCCGCGAATTGTAACACTGGCTTCCTCCCAGCGGTTACTGCGGCGACTCCTAGTTTTAGATCGATTCTCCTACGGTACGTACCGCCGTACGCCGCGAGGGGTCGGAAGGGCCGCTCTGCACGTACCACCCTCCCCTGTACCCTCTCTCCCTCCCCGCCTCGCCTCGCCGACCCCTAGGAAACCTCGCCCCGCGAACGCCACCGACAGCCGACACCTGCGACTACGTGGGAATGCCACCCCTTCGAGGGTTGCCTCGCTACGACATTTCCAGGGGTTGAGATTTCTCCGTGGGTAAACGCGATCTTGGACAACGGCACGGCACGGTAAGGTCGACGGAGGGATCTACTCCACCTGATAAGAGGGATCTACCCTTCGGAATTCGACGAATAGGTGTTTTCTTGACCGAGGGTTGAAATGGAAGACGTTGAGATATCTGGAAGTAGATAATCCTATCGTGGTCCGATAGTTGAGTCTAAGGAGGAAATCTCCGAAACTGTAATATAATAATATTCTTTGCATTCTAACGAATATAATTTTTTATTCATAATCTTTCACATTATTTATTTAAAAACTAAAATATATATACATATGAAATGTACCATAATGATGAGTTAACCCTTTGAGGATTGATAGCTCTTCAAAGAGCCAGGACACTAATTGTTGAATTTGATAAAAGAAGCATTACATTTAACCACAATTAATTGAAGTAAAATTTTTTCTCTTGGGGGGATTCTTAAAGGATTAAATAGAAATAATTTATTGTACAGAATGCGTTTGGCGTACAGTCGTTCTTTCGTTTCCATTCACTTGCAATTATGCATGTGCGTGCATTTTGTGTTTCACCGACGCGTAAGAGAACCCGCTCACCCTTGTTTGCAACACGTGCATCGCCATGGCAGCGATCGTCGGGCTGCGCGTAAATAAATGCGTCTGCACGTCAATGCACGCAAGTTTGTCGAGCAGCTCAGTACTCGGTTTATGTATTTTTCCGTAGGCAAACACACCGAACGAGCATGGCAGCGAAGAATTTACGTGAGAAAAAGCGTGATTTCAATCAGAACCTGATCGAACCGCCTCGCTCGTTCGAACATTTGTGCAACATGATAAACAAATTGGAGAAAGACAGCAGTATTGAAATCGCGGAGTGCAATCGAACGGATTTACTAGCTGTCGACGTAAAGTACGATACCAATCTCGAGCCGGCAATGCGCAAATATTCGGGACAAGTAAGCAACAAAAGTTTAACTTATGAAAGTTAATCTTTAATAAAGTCTCTGACTTATTCAAGGATTATATCAATATTCGTAAATACGGTAACTTCACCCTGTTATTAAAAATGAAATATAATTGAGCGCAGATCGAACCGGAGAAAGATGTTGCCACAGACAAATGTGGGTCGACTGCAACAACTTACGACGACATAATGTCCTTCTTAGGAACGCTAGAAAACGGTACAAAGATTTTAATAAACCAGCATCGTTGAAATTAAAACTTAGAAATCTACTTATTTTATTTGTTAAATAAATAAATAAACATTATATAACGTCGTAATCTTTATTTTAAAAGATACGCCGGAGAGTGACATCGCTGCCAATAATGCGACGACTATAATCCCCTCCTGCCAAAATCCTAATAGGTGCGGAATTGACTTTTTTCCTTTAACATCTTGTAAGCGCGTTAAAAGAAAAGGGAAGAATTACGTAAATAAGTTTCTTCTTCCGCAGGTACGAAGTGCAGAATCTCGTCTGTCAACGGGACGATTTAGAGACCGCGAGATTACAAATCGAGGAAAGAAACGCGACGATAGAGTGTTTGAAAGATCAATTAAAGTTCGAGCGCAAGGCGGCGTGCGACAAAATGACGTCGCAGAAACGCCATCATGCTGTGAGGACGAAGGAATTGGAGAACAAGTACAGGACGATCGTGAAACGCCATCAAAAGTTTATCGAACAGCTGCTCGCCGAGAAAACGGATCTCACGCAGAAATGCGACTCTCTGGCGCGACAAATTAAAGAGATGGAACAGAAGATCCAGCGAGATCTGAAAGTAATTACCGAGAGGCACGCCGTCGAGCTGCAACGTGCGAAGGAACATATAGCAGCGTCCGAGAAAATCCGGCGCGAACGATGGCTGGAGATGAAAACGTCAAAAATCAAGGTAATCATTAATTTACGTCGATTATTAGTAAATGTAATTCAAATCTCACTTTTGATTCTGAAATTACGTACTAGATTCTGGAAAATAATACCTTTAGACAGGGAGATGAATAAAGAAATCCGACAGATAATTGACAAAATGTTATACAATATAAAAAAATTACATGGCATTACATTTCAATATATAATTAAAAAATTACACGATCATGGATATTGCAGGAAATGACAGTAAAAGGACTGGAACCAGAATTGAACAATATGATGGAGCAACATCAACAGGAAATACAGGAGTTAAGACGCGCGCATATAAAGGAATTACAGGATACGGAATTGCGTGCGATGCGCCGGTCGAATCAACAGCTGGAGCAATTGCGAATTGAGTTGACAGATAGCCATGAGAAAATGTTGGCTAAGGAGAAGGAATTATTGGCGACAAGGTATTGTAATCCTGCCACGTGCATTGATCTTAAAATAATTTTAATTAAGTACATAATAAATAATACAGTATATAATAAAATTTAGATACAAAGAAAATCTAGAAGAGCAAGAAGCGCACTTTCAGACGCAACAAAAAACATTCGCGGAGCATTTCGAAAGAGAGAAATCGATGCTGATTGCAGAGCAAAAGAAACGCGATCGGGAAACAAGTGTAATAATGCAACAAACGGAATTGCATTTTCAGGTCAGTTTTAAAATTATTCTTTTACTGTTGATAAGAAACAATCATACAATTTGACAATAATTTATACACTCATTTAACTTTCTTTCTGCAGAAAGAAACGGAAAAATTAAAACAGCAACATGAAACTGCTAAGAAAAATTTCGAGGAATCCTTGAGAAAAGAATGGCTCGCGTGGGCGGATAATTATAAGAAAGAACAAAGCGTGACTTTCACAAAGGCGGAGACTGCAATTCGTAACACTTGTCAAAAGGAGAGAGACAAGCAGATAGAGATCGCCATTGTTAGATTGGAAAAAGAATCTCGTGAAGTACAAGCTAAACTGCAACAAAGTTTCGATAATAAATTGGAGTAAGTTTATAATGTATTTTCTCTAAACATAGAAGTAAAAAGAAACTTGTTACAATTTAATTGTTGAAATTATTTTCAGACTAATGAAGGAAGATTACGACGCAAAATTGCAAGCCGCTATTAAAAGCGAAAGTATTTACAAAAATAAATTACTATTATTGGAAGAAAGGTTCAAATGTACAGAAATCCAATTTCAGAAAACGGAAAATAAACTAAAAGAATGTATATCCAATTTTAATAATATGAATGAGGTAAAATTTTATAAAAATAACCAATTGTTTAGATATAATTACTATCGTTAATTTGCAATTTTTTAATTTATAGATAATTGTAAAGTTGACCACAGAGAGAGACGATGCAAAAAAGATAGCAAGGCAGGAAATTGAGACGGAAAAAAGGGAGTTAGAAGACAAAATCGCATCACTTTATCAAGAAATAACACAGAATAATATTAATAGAGATCAACTTATGGCACAATTGCATAGCAGGTAAAGAATAGTGCCGTAATAATAAAAGATTAATACACAATTCAATAACTGTAAATTATAATAATATATCGCAAGATATATTGTAGACTCAATGAATGTTATGCTGTTTTAGGATAAAATTGGTAGTCACTCAAAAAGTTTTAATTATAAAGAATCTTAATAAAAAACTGTATGATGCTAATTCGAGATGCGAACACTTGGAAAAATTGCTGGATCAACAAAGGAAGGAATATATTTTGAAAACTTTGTAAATAACTTAATTTATAAAGCTGCGTGTATGTACATATGTATATGTAAGGATAAATTATTATAAAAATTTTTTTTATCTGTAAGGCGCGAATTATTTGCCATGAATTATACTATAAAATATATTATATGAAATAAATTGTCGATAATTGATATCTTTAATAGTACAAATAAAATAAAAATATATGGCTTGAAATTTATTATATACACATTATATTATATACACATCCAAGAAAGTTTAAATGACAGGTATAAAATATAGACCTTAAGATTGTGTTTTATACACAATTTCATATGTAAAGTCAAATGCATTTGTAATGTTGTAAAGGTTAACACACAATTCTTCATGTTGCATTTGCACGTCTTCTCATTGATCAAGTATCGTAGATTTAAATATATATTATACATGCGTATATAACATACCCGGTATACTTAATTAAAATGCATTCTCTTTACAAACCTGATATCATTAATCTCATTAATTAAATTTATTTGTGCTGCCAAGAAATGACCCTGCAAGGAAAACATCACACTTTTTTTACAATTTGCACAACATCTTCATCGCAAAGAAGATGATCCTTTCCTACTTTCTGAGGTTGATGTTTTACCGATGAGCCCCATACTAATGCACTGTAATATGATCAATCAGTTAATATACATTAAAAAACAAATAACCATCATTTTCCAAAAACTATAAATAATGAAATATAAGACTTACTACTTAAATTCTTTCGCAATCGATCTGTGAAGCTTGTTACAGAAATCTTCAACAGTTCGCTTTTCGGTATTTAATACTACGGGTGCATTGTAATCTGGGAGTTGTCCCTTTGGTTTTGTGTAACTGTAAAAATTAAAATTATATATTGTTTTGATAGAATTTTATAAAATAGTTTATACAACAAGTTGTAAACTTACATCCTAACAAGCTGTAGATAGTCCCACATCTTCTCTAGCAGATCATCGAAGTTCCATTTGTGATGGGCTGAGATCGGCACGCAGTGTGGAATTTTATAAATAATATCTAGTTCTTCTATACTTATTTGATCTATAAGAGAGAAAGAATTCTTATTTATCAATATTTCTTATTACAATTACACTTATATAATATTTATTATTACCTATTTTATTCAAGAGATAAATGCAAGGGACGTACACACGATTCCCTTCAATAACGTCAATCAAGTCGTCTGAGGTGGCGTCATACCTTAACGTGATATCGGCATTGCTTATTTTATATTCTGACAAGATCATTTTTACCGTGTCAAAGTCCAATTCAGATTGTGGGCACTAAAACAATCGCAGTCATTGTTCATTTCAATATTTCATCCTGCACTAATTATTAATATTGGTTATTACCAATCGTTTTCTTACCATTGTTTGTAAATTGATACCACCCTTGTCTTTCTTCTTGAAAGTTATATTTGGTGGCTGTTTGTTCAGTCGCAGACCGAAACCTTCCAGTTCGTGCTCAATTAACCGCTTGTGTCCGAGTGGTTTGAGCACATCCAAGACAATGAAAATTAAGCTACATGTTCGCGCCACAGCGATGACTTGTCGTCCACGTCCCTTGCCGTCTTTTGCACCTTCTATAATACCTGGAAGATCTAACAGCTGCAAGATGCATTTTGTTACAATCTTACTCGATTTTATTGCCATATACAGTTAGCTTCAAATCTCAATTTAAGCTGAGAAAGACTTATGAGATAAGAAATATTAAAACTAAGGGTTGATTGTCAGCCTGTACAAAATGGTACAAACTGTAATCCATAGGAAATAGATTTACCTGTATCTTTGCACCTTTATATTTTATGCAACCAGGAACAGTTGTGAGCGTCGTGAACTCGTACTCGGCCACTTCAGAGTACACGCCAGCAAGTGTACTCAATAGAGTGGATTTTCCCACGGAAGGAAAACCTGAAAAATCGAGATAAAATCACACATCACAGAAAGAAATACCGAGTTTCAAATGTAACATATAATCCAGAAGATTTCTTATCATGTATCTCACATACTACAAACTGATCAAGAAACTTCTAACGAGACATTCTATGTGAGACTGATATATAACACAATTATACAATAATATATCGACATAATTGACGCACCGACGAAACCGATACGAGCATCACCGGTCTTGGCGACTTCGAAACCTTGCTCGCCACCTCCACCGCCGCCCTTCGGGGTGATCAGCTCGCGCCTAAGCTTGGCTAGTTTCGCCTTTAACAGACCCAAATGCCCGGAAGTCGCCTTATTCTTCTGGGTGCGGGCCATCTGGAAAGAAGACCGTGGTGAGCGATAATGCCGCGAAAGCGGTACCATAAAGCGCGGCTCCGGCGTAACGCAAAAACGGTGATTACCTCGGCCTCGATCGAGGCGATTTTCTCCAAAATCGTGCTCATTCTGGAATCTGCTCAAAGTGACGTTGAACGAATTGCCCGGCCGAGGCCTCCTGTCACATTATTACAATTGCAAAGAAGCGCGAACGAAAGACGCAACCGGATACACTACACGTGCGCGAATACATATGTTAATTCCGCCATAACAGACCGCGGATCATGCGTCCGGCTTGGAATCCTAGATGAGAAACTGTGAGGCTGAAACACGCATCGTCGGTTTAGTCCAACAACAGCACTGGACAACTCGATACTCGACGCTCATTGGTCCAAACTGGATTTTCTGGGTTTAGGAAATACGATAATTCTGGAGTTGTTCACCCTGCGTTTTCGTGCTATATGCATGGCAATTTGTTTACAAACTTATTCAAAAATGAAACTGAAGAGTCCGAAGGACGTTTTGAGAGCAGTTTAACAAGGTGATTGCTATCATAACGACAGAGTAGAAAGAGATTTTTTTGAAGAAGATTTGGAAAGTAATTTAAAGGACCTAAAAAGTGCCATAATCCTTTAGCAACGGTTGGTGGTAGGTTAAAAATTTTCCAAAAAAAAAAACCCGGCAGATTTTAATTTTTGAAATATTTTTTTGTATCTTGTCTTTTAGCTTGATCTGTGATATGGAGGACATAGAACGTTTTATAAAGATCTTGGAGCAGAAAAGGCTCGCTGAACAACGCGAATTGGACCGACTAGACACGGAGTCTGATGAGCACAAGAAGTTGATGAAGGAATTGCGAGACTTGAAAAGTAAGTTTTGCTGGATCCTAATTGGAATTGTTCCACTGTTGAGAATCATTGTAATTATATATGAAAATGTTACGTTTGTTCTTAGCGGAAAGAGAACAATGCATGGAAAATATCACAAAACATCTCAATACGATTACGTCGCACAAACATTCTATACATAAAATTATACACTCTACAAAGGATGTCACGGGCTTGCCTGTACCACATGATTACGCACAGTACGTACAAATCTTTTATTTCCTCTCCTTTATTGTTATGAAACATTGACACTCCATTTCAGAAACATGAAGTCAATGTTCACCGATGCGATCGATTTCTTAAACAACATAGGAGATATTAACGAAGCACTTACTAACGTTAAGGAGAATAATGTGGATCCTTTAAAGCTGATTCAAACAGTGGTAAATATGGAAAACTGTTCAGACTATTAGAGATAAAATAGGAATTTTTAAACAACCACGTTGACTTTCTAATGTGCTTTTAGACAGCATCCACGGAAGCTGTAGGAAACAAGTTGTATCAAACAAAATGTAGTATTGCTCAGCTGGAAACATTGCAGGAAAATATAATGGCGCTCCAGCAATGTACCTTGAATAGTAGCACTACTATTGAAGGTATCGTTTGATTATCACTTTTTAACTAATATTTTTTATGGTAATGCATTTACTGAAGATGATAATATATAGCTTTAAATAATAACAAAGAAGAAATATCTAATTTTAATATTTGTAATTAATATAAGATGTAATGACCAAAGATTATTATTTTCAGATGAGAGTCTAAATTTAACCAACCTCAATGATTTAACAGATAGCGAATCAACTATTACATCATAAATATCTTTATTGTCTGTTATTTAGAATACGTAAAATACCGGACAGTTTTCAGATAAAAAGAATATAATATATTTATCGAATGTATCAAAACTTCATGGCAGTCATGTGTATTGAATATTATCCAATTGATCATCTAGATTCAATTTCAACATCACCAATTGAGGATCAACGACTTCCTGGAAAACAGTTATACATAGATATTTTTGAAAAATATTTATACAATAATTCAAAATAATGAACTTTATCGTTATTTTATGTTTCATGATTATTCTCCTCTTACTGTAAAGTGAGTAGTAACTTGAAACTCGTGTTGCTGATTAGATAATGTTCGCTTGTCTATGTAGCTATATGGGATATTTGTACTTCTCTTCAATTTTTCCATAGCCAATTTTTCACTGAAAAAATTCAAAATTATTTATGTATATTAGTTTATTTTAATATTATTAAAACCGATTTAATTGTACATTTAATTGTATTATGTTACCTTGCCAAATTGATCTTTTCAAATTTGCCATAATGAGGATCGAATTTAGCTTTATGCTCATTTTCGATATGATGAGCGTTTTTCAGTGCTTTAACAGCTTCTTCATTTTTCGCAAATGCTATCTAAATAATTAATTAATATTAATATCGTCTATCTAAATCACATATACATTTGATTAGCCTTACCTGTGTAAAACTCTCAAGATCTTGGGCACGTGCCAAGAGCCGGTATTCCCTTTCCTGTAAGGCTTGCTGCTGCACTTCGAGATATTTAATTTTTTCTTGCCATTTCAGTCGTTCCTGATTTGCGAGTATAGTGGCATCTTGTGCTGCTTTTATAGCAACTGCTGACTGTAAAACAATATTTCTTTTATTTATCTCTCTTTAATATGTACTCTATTTCACAAATTTAACCTTAGATTTAATTTACCTCTATCTTTGTAATATTGTCCGAATTACTTTTTATTGTTCTTAAAACTTCATATTGCTTCTTTTTAGCCGCAATTACTTCTTTCTCCTTTGTTAAAGCCTTTAGCTGTTTTTCTTGTTCATTAAACCAGGATTCTTTCATAGACTTATAATATATTATAGATAATATATATTCACAGATACATCATAATACACGGTCAGATATCAATTATTAATCTTGGATAATTACCTGTAAATGATTACGCTCCCATTGTATTTTTTCTTCAAATAATTCTTTCTCGTGTGATAAAGATTGTTCTTTTTTTTGTAACGTTTCCAATGCCTGATTAAGCATGGTGCTCTTTTTCTCTAACTCAAGCATTAATTGTGTTACGTGCGAATCTAATCTGTCTGCTACTTTCATTATTTTCTCATGTCCTTGTTCCAGTAATTTCTGTTGCCTCTTTATTTCCACATTTTGTACTGTATATAATATTGTATAAAGTGAATAAAAACTATGAATGATTTAAAATTACTTATTTAACAACTTCTTAAACATACAAACCTTGCATATCTTCCTCTTGATTTTTTAAATAATATTCTCTTAACTTTACACTTTGGTCTTCTCTTTGATCAGTCTTTTCTTGTACATTTTTTATATTCTCTATAATAAAATCAGCTTTTTCTAACAAATTTTGTAAGTCAGTCTTATGAGTCGCTATAGTTGTCATAGCTAAATTCTCCACTTCTCTCATTTTTAATATGTTTTCTATCGTATCAAAATGCTCCTTTTGCAGCAGTCTTACGTTTTGATTATGGCGTTCATAAATTTCTTCTATAAATTGCGCATGTTCCTTCTAAATAAAATAAATAATGTAAGCTAATATTTATTGTAACAGTACAACCATTGACAATTTTAAAGTACTGAAAAATTGTATACCTTTAAATTCTGCAATTCTTCTTTGTAAGATGTCTCAATTTGTACTTTTTCGTTTTTTAGTTTTTCAATTTTTGCCTCATAATCTGCTTCTAAACATTCAATTTCTTGCTGCATTCTCTTTTCCAATGTATCCGTTCTTTCTTGTAGGAATCCTATTTGTCGTCTTAAGAACAATAGTGTAAATAATTTTTTAAAAAGATTCGTCGAGATTTTAGTTTAATTAATTACTACTTACTTATATGATTCATCTAGAATCATTATTTCATTTTCATACTTTTCATTTAAGCTATGTAACGTCACTGATAGATGAGACTTTTCTATTTCTAATTTACGAATTGTACTTTCATAGCCTATGTTTTTGGGAACTAAGCTATTATGCACATCTGAATTTGTATTTACATTAGAAGTAACTGGAACAGCCGTTGTGTTGGACTGCATCATAACATAAATCTCAATTACAATATGATAATCATATATAAGTCCTCTTTCTTATAAAATCACTTCAAGACTTACTTTAGAATAATTTTCGTCAATTTCCTGTTTTTGAAGTTTATTGATTTCTATTTTTTGATTATCTGATAATTTGGACAATCTTTCTTTCTCATGTGACAGTGATTTAGTTACCATTGTTGTATTCTCTTGTGGCACCTGTAATAAACAATTTAAAAAATAAAACCATTTTTATTATATCAATAATGCTGCTTACCCCTTGAATAATTTTATCAGAGCTAGATCTTCTGTGCTTATTAAATAATTCTTCAGTAGGCGTTAATCTATCCTGAACATGATCGCTACCTACATCTTCTGATACTTTTTTAGGTTCCAACCAATCTGGTAAATATTCTTTAGTTTCCGACTTCTGTCTACTAAGATCTGCAGATGCTGTACGTCTTTCTGTTATCTTTAGAACAAAATCATTAAGCATAAATAGAAAGTAAAATAAAATATTATTCAAATATTTTGAATATGCAAGCCTATTGAATTTACATTCACACTTTGCTCAGCTTGACTTGACGTTGCGCTCAAGGAGAATAAACCTAGAGGATCGTTAATTATCTCTGAAGTTCTTTTGCCTCGACGAGACTCTCTCGTTCCGAGAGCTGTCGGCGCATATGTCGAAGGCTGCGATTGTGTCCTAGGAATTTCAGCTGCGGATTGTGTTACTTCCAATTCCAGCTGCACAGACTTTTTACTAATTGACTCCTTCGATTGCGATGTATCTCCAAACAAATCTTGCATCAACGATAACTTTTTTGCCTTATCATCCGATGCCTTTGGCTTCTCAGTTCCCATAATGTTAAACGCAGACGTCGAGCCCGTCTCCTTCTCGTCTGGCTTTGAGCTCGACAACGATTCGTTGGAAATCCTCTTACTGAACAAATCATCTATTATACTTCGCTTATCTTTTACTGCTACTGGATTCTTTTGGCTCGACGGCAAATCTTCCTTATCAGCTAGCAAACTAGTTAGCGGATCATCCTCATCTACAAATACAAAATAGTGAAATATCTTGTATACAATATACAAATATAAGAAAGCTATGAAAACTGTGAAACGTTTTCAAGTGTTTTCGGTTATAAAACTTATAAAAGTTAAACCTGCAAATGTAATTCTCTTTTTGCCGTTTTCAACGGGTGGATTTCTTCTAAATGCATTACTAAACAGCTTGTCGTCCAAGCTATCCATATCCTCCACCATTTCTACCACTTCCGTCGCGACAATTTCAGTCGGGAAATATATTACAAATCGGTTTATACAACTCGTACGCCATGCAAATGATTTATTCTAGCCGCATATTAATAGCAATCGACTTAATAATAAGTAAATAAAAAGCGTTTGAGAAATGCATTGTGAAAGAGACAACATAGCCATGCACATTCATTCAACATAGACTGCTGGCTATTTTTCTCTCTCAAGTGACAAATCAATTATCGACCGGATTTCTACATATTTTTCTCCCTTCCATTTCTAGCCTAATTATATTCAAAACAGAGAGAAAGTTTTTTTTTAAATAAAAAATAAAATCGTCAGTCATAAAGAAAAATTCTGCTACATCGGTTCTCTCGTTGGGGGAGGGGGGGGGCTGAAAATCTACAGTGTATGCGACGTAAACTATAGATTGCCAATATTTAAAATCTATAGTGCACGTGACGTAAACTATAGGATGTTCAATTCTCAGCGGGACCCAGGTAGAACAAAAATTATATTAACATTAAAATAACGCTAAAAATAGCGATAAAATGACATAATAATGAATGATTTTGGAGTCATTTTGATGTCATTTCTGACATCTTTGTGACTTCTTGTTCTACCTGGAGAGAAACCGAATACAGCATCGTGTTATCACATACATATTTTTTATTATTATATTTTTATTTATTTATTTTTACAGTTTTGATTCTATCTATGAAAACTATCTTCATGTATCAACTATCTAGTATGTAGCTCTCGCCGCAAATTATTTACAGTCGAGGTTCGCGCACGCGGCAGAATGGCAGAATGCAATACACCATATGCAATAAAGCGATTTATCGACAGTGAATGTGACCACGTAGTTCTACCGCCACGGTTTGGCGCGGACGCTAGGTTAAACATCGGTCCCACGAAAAAGGCCGGGATGGCCACTCTCAGGTTTCTCTCTGCCGAAGTCCAATCGGACTCGACGCCAGCGCGCCACGTGATCGCGCACCAAGTCGATCACCGAACCTTTTTCCCGTGTGCCTCTCCGTGCCTGCGGTGTGGTGAATGAACGATAAGCGCGGTGACGAACGTGGGCAGCTTCGCGTCGCACGGGTCCACGGGTGCCGCGAGTCCTGACGAGGGTGCACGAAGAGAAGAAAGAGACAGAGACAGAGAGGATGTCGCCGAGGTTGCTGTGAGTCGGCGGGACAATTCGCGGCCGGAGAGCGAGACGGGACGGGCAGAGGGACGGCGCGTCGTGATGCTGATCGCCCGCTGCCCGACGTCGTCGCCGTCGCCGTCGTCGTCATCGTCATCGTCGTCGCCGTGAACGGTGACGGGATCGCGTGCGACCGATTACCGCAATGCAATCCATTTACTGGACTGGACGATTGCTGTCGCGCGCGCTCTGGAACGGCATCGCGAGCTACAGCACCGCGTGCGGCAGCGAGCAGCAGCCGAGCGCGGCCGTCGCGAGCACCAGGCGCCGCGAGGCCTCGCTCGTCTCCGCCGTGTGCGGTTTCCCCAAGGACTTTGCCCGCAGCCGGGTACGCAGGGGCCAGTTCGGCGACGACGCTTGGTTCACTGCCAGATTCAGAACGGCCGAAGTCATAGGTGGGGACCCGGGGGTGGCTCTCCGTGCGTCTCGCGTTTCCTCTCGCCGAGGAGGCGCCTTGCGCGCATCCAGGAGTTCGCTTTGTCCAGTTGCTCCCTTTTCCGGGATCCTGCCGTTCCTTGCTCCGGATCCCGGAGCGCGTACAGCTGCTGTCCTGCAGGCCTTGCGAGAGAGGCCTGAGACAAAGTCGTTAATGTCTTTTCTACCAATGCAGATTAATCTCGGTTTCACTTACTTTTTAACTTTCTCTAGTTTTTAAGAATAAGAAGATGAAAGGTGAGTTAATCTGCATTGGTAGAAACGGACGGAAGGGGATCTATTTCCTTTGATTAGTTTCTACGATTCTTTTTTTCTTTTATTTTCTCTTCCCTTGTCGATTATATCCGGTTTAGTTTGATCACAGACGAGTTATCAGGTACAGCATAAAAGAATGGATCTTTATGCTCTTTTTTTAAATAATAAGAGATAACAGGATGATGTGTAGTTCTTAAATCCACTAAGCAATCAATTTACATTCCAATATTCTTGGAAGAGAAAATTTACTATTTTTAATAGCATTATTACGTTTGCTATACTTAAAAAGAAATAAGTATATGTATTTGGAGCAAACAAAGGAAGAGAAAATTTTAGAAAAAGAGAGGACAAAATTGTAAAAAAAAAAGAGAGTCGCAGCTAGGAAGAAGAGATCTCTAAATTTATCTTAAAACTTTTTATGAAGAAGATGGAGGGATACATCTTCTTGTTCGTCGCGTGTGGTATTTGACTGAACTTTTTGCTGCGCTTTCTACACTTTCCTACAGTTTTTGACCTCCCTCCACCTATTCAAAGCTTGAGTAAAAAGGCTTCGTTTCAAATACAAGTGTGACGAAGGATTTAAAAGCCTATAACTTTAAGAGATTATTAACTTTAAATTATTATTTTTTAAAATACATTTTATATATATTAATTTTTTACCTTTTTCCCTCTTATATTAACATCATATAGCGTGCATGTGTCGAATCTAATTAATTGTACAAATCTAATCTAAGTGCATACATTATTGCTTGATTTTATTGGCATAGACTATTTAAATTATTTACAAAATTAAAAATAACTTTGTCAAATAATATGTAAAATATTGTTAATATGTAGATTCGATTTCAAAACTATATAATTATTATAATTCATATATTTATTCCTCAAGATAAACATTAAACTTATAAATTATATTTTGGTGAATATAAAATTGACTAGTAATTATTTAAAAAGACAATTGCCTTGTACGTTTGTACATTACCTAATTACTTCGTAATATTTCAGGCGTGGCTGATGGTGTGGGAGGATGGCGACACTATGGAATTGATCCAGGAGAATTTTCTAATTTCCTAATGAGAACGTGTGAGAGGCTAGTCTCCATGGGTAGATTTACACCTACAGAACCAGCTGGCTTATTAGCACGTAGTTATTATGAATTACTAGAAAATAAACAACCAATATTAGGTAAGCAGATTGCCTTTAAATCTTAAATAATAAAAATTATACAAGAATATTAAAAACAGATAAATCAGAATTATTTAGAATTGTTGCCCCGAGATTGTTTCTGATAATATTTAATTTCTTTGTATGTGGTGTACAGGTAGCAGCACCGCGTGCGTAATAGTTCTTAATAAAGAGACGAGCAGCATTTATGCAGCCAACATAGGAGACAGCGGCTTTGTCGTCGTACGAAGGGGAGAGGTGGTGCATCGGTCTTCTGAGCAACAACATTACTTCAATACTCCCTTCCAATTGTCGTTGCCACCTCCAGGACACTCTGATCTAGTACTTCGCGACAGGTAAATTATTTTTGTATTATGTTTATTTATTCTGTTTATGCACCTCTGCGTATCTCTGTAATTGCAAATGTTAATATTTATGTATGATTCACATGAAATATGAATAATCACGTTCCTTTTCCCTTTTCAGTCCAGAATCTGCCGACACTTCGAGTTTCGGGGTCGAGGACGGCGATGTAATCCTTCTGGCAACCGACGGGGTATTCGACAATGTGCCTGACCAGTTGCTAGTCACCGAGATGCGTAAGATTGAGGGCGAAAGAGACCCAACAAAAATACAGTGCGTCGCTAACACAATAGCGTGGATGGCGCGTCGTTTGGCGTTTGACGGCGCCTTCATGTCTCCGTTTGCTCAAAATGCCCGAGAGAATGGGATCGATGCAATAGGTATGTAAGAAAAAATACATTAATTGTTTATGCCGTTACGTTCGAGCAGCAGCGTTTCTCGAAATAAAAGAAAAATTTACTTTATATAAAAATATCTTAAAAAGCCATAAGATAAATTCATAATATAGTACAAGTTTTTATTCTTTTTTTCTTATAAAAAAAATTAAATGTTAATTAAAAATTTGTCTTATTGATGTTACTTGATACCATTAATATGAATAGATAAACGCAAGAAGTTTAAATTAAGGATATTTGACGAAAGAGCATGCAAAAGTATATTTTAAACCTTGCAGGTGGTAAACCGGACGATATCACGGTGCTTTTAGCAACAGTGGCGATATGATAAACAATAAGGAACAAATGTACAATAGAGCCCTGATGATCATTGTATTATAGTCCATGTCATGCGTATATGTATTTAGTAACATACATCATATTAATCCTATTATGCTAATCATTTATTATTTAAATCGAAATAAATGGTTTTGTAAAATCACTTATCCTACTTATTATTATTCATTTCTTTACAGCTCTTTGATAATATTAACATATTCTTTGGCGATTGCGGATGTGCTTGTTGTATACTCTTTCAGCATCTACGTGTTATGTTATCGCACGTCCATTTTCGGTGAATTTTTCACTTTTTTTTTTAGCTGCAAGCCTTTACATCTAAGACTAAATGAGAGAATTAAAATTAATGAGAAAATATAGTTTTAATAAGATACTGAAAGAGTTAATACAAATGCCTCCTAACAGGAACCGATTAAGGATGTAATCGTCGTTAACTATTCCAGAATGTCAATGTTAACGTTTAAAAAATGTCCAGGAATTTCAAGATTAAAAATGAAGAACGACTTAAAAATCCAGAATCGTGACATCCACATCAGAATTACAAATATAATATATTAAATATATCGAGCTAAGAATGCAAGGAATACATCGTGCGAAGGAAAAGCATCCTACGATCCTGGAAGCCAAAGATATAAAAGAAGATGCAAATCTAAAAAAGTAGAATGCCACAAAGTTACATATCTAGTATTTGAAAGATTCAAAATCCGAGGATCTTAAATGGTGAAACGATAATTATTCCTCGCAATCGCGCGGGAGAATTAAAATTTCTTATTTTTTGCCTAAATCAGTACGTTGTAAAATAAATTTACATAAACATTTAGAGGTGACTATGTTAAAAAATTCACATCTTTTTAGCTTAGAATATCATTGCACATAGCGCTCATGAGA